>JAWQFJ010000545.1:2500-27500 GCA_034096865.1 Theodoxus fluviatilis
AGGCTCTGTGGTAAACACGGATTCTGAGGCCAGACCCATGCGAGTCACTCGCCGGCACTACAGGGACCGGTCGGCGTGGAAGATGGTATTTGGTTTTGGCACTGCAGTGACCGAGCGGCGCTAAGGGAATACAGGATCAGAGAAAACAAAGGCGTCAACGGTTAAAAAATATTAATTATTGCTACTGATTTTCGAGAGACAGGAGGAAGTTATTCATTTACTTGACCGTTCATTTGTTTGTTCTCTCGCTCATCCTGGATTTGTTCCAAGGCACTTTCGGTCACTCATTCATTCGTTCATTCATTCAGCTATCCACCTTCCATTTCTTTATTCATCCATTTATTCATTTGCCTGCCTGTTTATATCCATTCTTTAATAATTTATTCATGTATCCATTCCACAAGAGCAGAACTACAATGACCCAATATTTCTGCATTCAAAACAGTTTATAATCTTCCATCACATCCACTATCGATCCCCTACTTTGTTTTGACTATATATAGCCCTCGTTGTGAAAGGCCGGATTCGTTCGAAGTCACAGCCAACAATCATACGTTTTCATGGGTCTTTCGGTTATACGCCTTTGACCATATAACATATTTTTCAAGTTTGCATTTAGATTTGCAAAGCTACTCCATAACTACAATAAACCATAATACACCAGCAAAAATGTCCATGCAAAATGGAACTTATCGAGACAGGTCCAGATATGTGTAAGGCTTATAGTGGCTGATGTCATTTCCACAACATTCCAGTTCAGCTCGAGGCGGGTGCACTGAAACCTTGGCTTTGATTATTGTAGTCAGGCTGTGTGCGTCATCTTTTTGCGCCCTTTGATTTTAACGGGCATCAATACAATTCCAGTGTCTGCTAATGTTTCTTGGTTTCAAAACGGGGTTTCTTGCACAGTCCTGAACTGTCGATGGCCAAACGCTTCGGTTTTTTTTAATCTCTTGAGATGTCTTCCGGTTGGATCCCAAACCTGAGAAGTGACCCATCTCTCTGGGAGTCTGGAGGGCAGGGATGTTGGGCCTCGTCCACCGTAGACTGGGAAGAGTCTTTGCCTCTGCGATTCCTGCTCTTGATGTCTGTCCATCCCCTGCAAACTTCACGTCCCCTAACGAAGCTGGAGGTGGGGACGGCGTTGTTGACGAAAATGAGAGCGAGGGTAGAGACCACGAGGAGCTTGCTGACTGCGCTCGGGGAAGGCGTCTTCTCATTCCTTGGTGCTCCTTTCCGTGACAATTTGGAGGCTTGGGCAGACATGGAAGGTTGCAGGTTTGATCTCCATTCAATGTTCTGATACTCACTCCTTCCATCTCCTGCACGGTTCTGGCTTTGTATGGGGTACGTGGACCTTTTGAGCGAATGCAAATGCTCAAGCCAAGACGACGTAGGAAACTCTTTCCTGGACGAAGTTCCACCAGCTCGTCTCCATGATACTCGGACAGATGTCTCAAACATCCGGAAAGAGAAAAAACGAGAGTTTGACAACGAAGGCAAATAGTTTTTCATTAGAAGGTTTGGCAAGGGTGCTCTCCGGGACTCATTGCTGTGGTCTTGCCTTGCGAGCCAAGGTGCGGGCCTGAGCTCACTGGAAAATGGCGAGAATTCTTGAGGTCCATTGTCTTCCTCTTGGGAAACGCCGCATTTGCCATGGCTAGATGTGCGTTCCTTCTCCAGAACAAAGTGGGAGCTGAGTTTTGTGGATACTGATCGATGTTTGCTGATGCGTGGCCGTTGGTCTTCACCGCAAGGCGCACGCAGCACTTCCCTGATGCCCTGCTCTCCATCCCTCTCGAAGAAAACGCGTTACGTTGACTTTCGCAAGCCCGATGCCTGTCGATTTTACCTCAACAAAATTGAGGTGATCGGCGGGCTCGATCCATACCAGCTGACACTCCCTGTGGGTTGGAGGGTGTGTGTGTGTGTGTGTGTGTGTGTGTGTGTGTGTGTGTGTGTGTGTGTGTGTAAGAATTTACCCACCACGTCTCCCTTCGCGATTCGTAAGAGGCGAATAAATAGGGACACCGTGACTTGATTTCCGTTTGCTCGATTCTAGCGATTGTCGTGCTTGATGGCCTTACATAGCCTACGAATCACGCGGACCGTTAAGTGCATGGAGTACAGTACCGCCGAGGAAGACGTTTGTCACAAAACGCACATATATTAACGCGGCCGGATCTTAGCATAACTCACCGGGCGTGCCAAACCAGTCAACGGTCGCGTTTTATAAAACCAGACTAAAAATAGACTACAGGGAGGTGACTCCCATATTATTTCCAGCAGGGGAGACTGCTTTGCACGGGAAAAACTTTTTTGAACGCTACATTATGTGTTAAACTACACAAATGCACCAAAAACACAAAAACTCGTAAAGCAACTAATGCGTCGTTTGTCGGGATATATTCCATGCGAAGAACACGTGCAGGAGCGGAAAATTGCATAAAGAGAGAGCCTCGCAGATAACTCTGCGATGACTTCCGGACACTGTTTTGGCCGGGATACTATTTTGGCCGCTACAGACTCTCGCGCCAGGACGCAGCCATGTTCTCTCGAACTTCTGCCTTGCCAATTGATGATTGGCCGTTTTTTTTGCCGTAGGTGCGTCTCGCTCGCCCCCGTTGAATAGTCTGCTGCACGCCATGTTGACCTAACCTTCTTGTACAAATCGCTCCTATCTCTGGCGTTCCAGAATGGACAGACGTTAGCCTACACCAAAACAGCCGTTTGGGGATTTTTCTCCCTTCTCTTTTCCTCGAAAGAGCACAAATAGAGATAACGATTAGGTATCGTCATCTCATTTAGCTGTTGGCATCTTGCATTAAAACCTACACTGTTCAGTATTTTCAATGTATTTTTCGTATTATATCAAGAGCAGTTCCTTGCTTCAGTTCTGCCAAAAGTTCGAACATTAAGTACAAGCATCGTTTTGGTAAAGGATTGAACAGTGGAGAGTACATTGATCTGATGAATGCAATTTAATATGAGTTTTAAAGAATCACCCTTCAACCTGTAAGACAGACTGCCTCAAGAGACAATCGTGTGTTGTAGCCAGGTTTGATATAGACGTGATTAATGCCAACTTCCATTCTGTCATGTAGGAGACTTCGATGTGTAAGAATTTCACATCTCAAAGGAAGTCAATAGCAGAATATTGTCTACAGTTAGTCAACACCTGTATATTCATGTGCAAAAAAAAACTTAACTACCTTTTTTTCATCAGTCCATATAGTAATTCCGAAGAGAGGTGAAAAATCCCGTCTATGAAACAATGCTTGATAAACGTATTGATACATTTGACACAACCCCTCCCCCTAAAGACACTCAGACTTTTTTTTCAGTTTATTTGGTCTAAAAAAAACACAAGAAGGACAAAATTAGACAGAAAAAAAAATGAGATGAAAGTACATCAATATCATGAATATCGACATCACATCATTACCGTCATCATTCTTATCATTATCATCATAGTCATCAGCATTCTAGTCATCATCATCATAGTCATCATCAAAAGACACTCAGACTTGTTTTGATGATGATGGTGGTGGTGTTTGACGATGATGGCGGTGACAATAACGGCCTATAGGCCTAAGCCTTTACAGGCTATATACAACCTTTGACCACAGAATCGCCAGAGCTGGTTAAAGTAACATCAAGTTTCGATTTCCTTAGGTATTCCATTTTTACGAATCTTACAGAGAGACTTGGGGGTGGGTATATTCTTACCCCCAACCTTTGAAGATGACCCGTTTGGAAGGCTAATATTTATACACTGAATCATTGTCTTCCTTCACAGCCTGTAATAATAATAATAATAATAATTTATTATACTTATAAAGCGCCTTTCCCGAGGTTCTAAGCGCGTAACATATATACATACATATACAAAATAAACATACCACACACAGTCTATACATTTAGTCATCCAGTCATAGTCAAACACATGCATTCAGATGTACACAGTCAGACTGACAATATACTATACAAATATTTACACAGATGTCAAGATGTACGTGGGGGTAGAGGAGGGGGGGGGGGGGTTGCGGCAGGATTCTAACGAATTCACAAGTAATATTGCTGAAAAAGGTAGGTTTTGAGGTTGGATTTGAAGGAAGAGATGGAGGTAGAGTGTCGGATATTGTGAGGGAGAGAATTCCACAGTTGAGGGCCATAGTATGAGAAAGAGCGAAAGCCATGAGTTTTGCGCTTGAAGCGACCTTGGCGGAGGAGTCGGGTGTCAGCAGAAGAGCGGAGTGAGCGAGAAGGGGTGTACAGAGAGACCAGATCAGAGAGATAGGCAGGTGCAGATTCAGAGATGATGTTGTAGCACATTTTGCTCTATCATACCTGTGATTCTTACCAAGTATTTCAAATAAATGTATTATTGGATTTCATTGATGGAAACTGCGTTTTGTTTAGCAATCTTACATACACACACACACACACACACACACACACACACACACACAGATGATGAGATCAACACACGAACAACATGTATTTGAACTTTAATCAAATTCTTGTTATTACAATGGAGAAGTTGTGAGACAAAAGACAGCTCCATGCATTAATTGACACACTGTCATCCAAAGTCAACACTGCTCCCATCATGTGTCTAAGCACAATGCAAACAATCTGTTCAAGATTAACACAAAAGGAAAGTAACCCTCATAGAAAACGCAGATTTGATATCTCTCTTGTTTCTAGAAAGCTGCACCACACTTTCCTAGAAAGCCAACTCTCCCAGCTGTTATGAAAACGGGAGCGTAAGCAACATTGGAAGAGAAAAGAAGAAGGGAGGACAAGTCGACTTTTGCTGTGTGGACTAGGCAAGTGCACATGGAACCCTAAATGCACTTTAGAATGTGCTCTGTCCACTCGGACAGAGTACTCAAAGCTTTCCGCTGATGCCAAACACACCTATTTAACTGTGGTTATTTTACTGTATCTGGACAGAGAAGTCGCTCACATGATATGCTATATCTGTGTGCACCTCAGTTGTTGAGATTACTTAAACTCTTAGATAATGTGTTCCAGTTTTAATAGCTGTAAACAATATACATTTATACCACATGCAATATAAAAGAATATATGAAAAACCTACTGCTTTGAAGGTCATATGGTCAGAAAATCTACAGAAGCCTTGTGAATTATCCACGCTTTAGGAATAATGTTGAACCACATGCATCTTACACATCAGTAGCCACTTTGAAATTGTTGCAGAAAAGTAGTTTACATTTCACAGTGATGTTCTGGGCACATCCTGCTCAGTTGTCTCTGTATGCATTTCTGTTTTGTCTGTCTTCTTTTTAATGTAATTCTTTGCCAGGTGCTCTCCACAAATTCTCCACAAAACTTGAAGTCTGCGGTGATAATCTGCAGTGATAATCTGCGGTGATAATCAGTGGTGACAATCTGCAGTGATAATCAGTGGTGATAATCTGCGACGATAATTTTTGGTGATAATCTGCAGTGATAATCAGTGGTGATAATCAGTGGTGATAATCAGTGGTGATAATCTGCTTGAGATTGAAGGATGGCAAGTGCCACAGCACTGGTTGCTTCTATTTTCAGTCAATGCTGAAAAACGAACTTTATGACCCTTCTTAAATCCACCCATGATAGATGCAGTATCATCTAACTCTGTAATGACAGAAATCTTCAGTCACCAAAAAACTTGCGGATCTGAGGTATCTGCTGTAAACTTGAGCAAAATGTAGCTCTGTTCAACATCAAATGCTAGAGATAAAGAAAGCAGCCCAACAATGACATGAAATGATAGAGAGGTAAAGAAAGCAGCCCAACAATGACATGAAATGCTAGAGGTAAAGAAAGCAGCCCAACAACATGAAATGGTAGAGATAAAGAAAGCAACCCGACAGCATTGTGGTTTCAGCCAGCTGGGCCTGACACCCAACAGGAAGCAGGAGTCAGGTTTCAGTCGGGCTGCAAGCTAACACATGTACTTGAAACTGGCTGAGTGTAAAGGAATGTCCTAATGTAGGCAAAACTTGCAAACCACTGGACCTTGCAGCTCAACAATGGATGCCTCTGACAAGGAACATTTCTCCTGTGCTCACTTGGAAGAGGCAGTAGGCAACACACAGATGAAGCCACCTCCTTATCTACCAACTGGAGCTCCAGAGGAATGTGCTCTCTGGCCTACTTCAGCAGCAGTGACAAAGGCCATCTCAAGTAGCATAAAGGGAGGGTGTGGGTGTGTGGGTGTGTGTGTGTGTGCATGCATGTGTGTGTGCACATGTGTACATGCATGCATGCATATGTGTGTGCGTGTGTGTATTTTCAAGCAACCAAAGAATATCTCAATCCATGTACAGCAATAAACAGATTACCAGTCCTCAATCCTCACTACTCAACTCCAGACAAATCTTTAACGGTTAAACTAAAGGTGCAGATTTGAAAAGTGACTTCTCACCCATGTCTGGGACTCAAACCGCTTTATACTTTACCCCCTGGTCAGTGGGCTGCATGACTAATCCTTCCCTCATCTCCCAAGAAAAAAAACAACCAACACCTCATCTTAGATCTACTTCTGCCAAGTCTTCTAGCCAAAAGGTCTTCTCATGAAGCATTAATGGGATAAGCGCCTGAGGCCAGGCGGTGCAGTGCTAAGTTCAAAAGGTGTGAACCAGGGAACTCCAGCCTTCCCTGCTCACCAGGCAGCCTGGGAGACAGGCTCCTGACCAAGACTTATTCTCTGTGAAGTCCCACCCGAGTGTGCCCAATGCACATGGAAAGCACAATTTGAAATATTTTCTCAACAAAAGGCAGCTTTACACATCAAAAGCTGCTTCACCTCTCTCAACCACATGTCCTTACTGCCCAGGCCTTGATACATTAGTCCAACACTTACAGCTTTAAGTGCTGAGCACTTCACCCATACAAATGCAACATGTGAGCTACAAAGTGGCACAGTTTGATTGCAATGCACTTCAGTCATACTACGAAGCAGAATGATGTAACATTTCATCATAAATGACTGCAGAATCCTTGAACCTGTGCTGCACTTTCCATGCACCCAAAAGCAGCACTGTTTCATCTGTCTGTGTTTTTGGTCACACAAAAAAACAGCAACACCTCCACTATGTCACTGGGGTTTTCATAATACAGTATGAAGCAGCAGCAGCAGCCCTAATGCAGCATTCAGTTCATGCCCTACTTCTTCAAGATGGCAGCACCACTGGAACCGAGTTGCAGTATTTTAACCAGACAGCACTGTGCTTCATTTTCACTGTACAAGTTGCAGAGGCAGCTGTGCTTTAGCAGCACAGAGTCAGTCTACACATTTTCATCCCGAAAAGCCAAGCACACAATTGATCTCTGGTGGCCAATGTACTCTTTCTTCACGTCGCCTCCTGTAATGCTCCACAGTCTGGCAACGTTGTCGGAAGAGGCTGAAAGGAGAGAGAGCAAGGTGGCTACTTTTCACTCTTCCATAAATGCCTTTCCAATATTAGAGTTAACGCTTTGGTCCACTCAGGCAAATGTTCAACCAGCACTTTTTTCTCTCTCCAAAGCCTATTTGTAAAAGATGGGAAGGTTTTTTTCAATGTTTCAAAATTTTCTCAAAACAATTTCTTAAGTGTTCATCATGATGCCTGCAGCAAGCAACTCATTCAAGCAAAACATCACATACAAGCAAATATAACATGTCAGACTCCTCAGCTAAACTTTTGAAAATGCCACTTTGACATTTTGGTCTCCAATATTCTATGTTCTTGAAGATGCCAAAAAATGTGTCCAACATTTTGTCTGAAAGTGAAACCCCCACCACTTCACCATTCCCCTTTAACCTTACCTTCCATCAATTTTTGAGCAAAAAGTGGCTAATGCAATGTGTGTGTTACATTTTTTTCCAAAGGGACAAGTAACGCTGACTTCATATCAATCCCAGATGGACTGGTGTAGACGTCCTAGATCAGTCTGCAAACCCATCAAAATGTGTGAGAACTGCTCAGGATCCTTGTTACAACAACAACAGCAACAATGACAACTACAATGACAACAACAACAGCATTAATCATGACAACGACAAGAATCTCACTTGTGCTCAAATACATGATAATTTGTTTTGGAAACTTTCATCCTCAAAGGTCATTATGCAGTGCCCAGTACTTGGTTTTACTCCTTGGTAGGAGAGGCAATGTGGGCTAAACGTCTTGCCCAAAGATGCAACTCATGAATCCATGCTGCACTGAACACGGCATCTGCTAGCTGCAAGGCAAGTGTCCTCACCACTGGCCTAGAGTCCTGACAATCAGCAAGGGTAGCGATTCTCATGTGAGGAAGTTGAGGTGATGATGTTTTAAACAGAGGTATTTGGAGGGTGGGGGTGGGGGTGGGGGTGGGGGGGGGGGGGGGGTGGGGGTGGGGGTGGGGGTGGGGGGTGGGGAGAGGAGGAGTCAAAGTTATTGCTCTTTTAGAAAATCTGGCTACCATGTGCAGTTAAAAGTTGTTTATAGGGATCTGGGATCTCTCTTGAGAAATCTTGCAGAAATCAAGTAAAAATGCAGTGCTCCCCACCAGGGGCAATGCCAGTGGAACATAACCAAGTTGATGCCTGTGAATCTTACCGGTGATGATGTACTGGGAGTCCCCACTGAAGGCACAGTCCCACACCCAGCGCTGCTTCTCACACTTGAGCTCTGTCAGCTGGGTCAGGTCAGCGGTGCGCCAGATTCTGCAGGTCTGGTCTGCTGACGTCGTGGCCAGCAACCTGTCCTCAGAGAGACCCAGAAGGTGTCTAGCTTAAAGCATTGTCACACTGCGTCAATATCTCAGCAACATCAGCAACCAAATCACTCAGACTAGCACTGCTTTGCAGTGATGAATGGATCAGGTGTGGCTAAAACCTTTCGTCCTTCTTTGCGTAGCCTCTCATTAAGAATTCAAGTCAGTGGTACTGGAGCCATTACGTCATTCACAAGAAGAGAGAGTGAGAACCCTTTAAGTCCAAGCTTGTATATGCATGACAAAGGAATTCAACAGAGCAGCTGCTATGGAGTGCCGGAGCCAGTGAAGACTTGTGCAAAAAGATCATCCAGTGTTGCCCTTCAGGCATCTCACCACTGATGGAACTACCGAGATCCCTCACCACAAAATGAGACAATCAGCACTGTTTTGAAGTCTTTACATCATCAAATGTTTGGGAGAATAAGCTTTCTAGAGGTGTGAAGATAGTGAAAATTGAATGAAAGGTGAGGAAGATTTGCCTGATTGAACATAGCAGTATGATATCATAGCATTTAGTGAAAAATGGACCTACAGAATGGAAAGGAATTCAGAGTCAGTTGTTTTTATATGCCCATGGTTGGATGCTGTTTTTTTCCCCCCTTTATGACAAGGGTGTCTAATCAGCTTCACTGGAATCCAAGGGCAAGGTCTTTCCCTTTGCATCAGTTCTACATTCACCGAGTGACCTTGGTGGAGCACTCCCTGTTGTGTGGGGGCAAGAACAGACCCACCAACTCCCTACATGCACTCCCTGTTGTGTGGGGGCAAGAACAGACCCACCAACTCCCTACATGCACTCCCTGTTGTGGGGGGGCAAGAACAGACCCACCAACTCCCTACATGCACTCCCTGTTGTGTGGGGGCAAGAACAGACCCACCAACTCCCTACATGCACTCCCTGTTGTGGGGGGGCAAGAACAGACCCACCAACTCCCTACATGCACTCCCTGTTGTGTGGGGGCAAGAACAGACCCACCAACTCCCTACATGCACTCCCTGTTGTGTGGGGGCAAGAACAGACCCACCAACTCCCTACATGCACTCCCTGTTGTGTGGGGGCAAGAACAGACCCACCAACTCCCTGCATGCACTCCCTGTTGTGTGGGGGCAAGAACAGACCCACCAACTCCCTACATGCACTCCCTGATGTGTGGGGGCAAGAACAGACCCACCAACTCCCTACATGCACTCCCTGTTGTGTGGGGGCAAGAACAGACCCACCAACTCCCTACATGCACTCCCTGTTGTGTGGGGGCAAGAACAGACCCACCAACTCCCTACATGTTTCACACGCGGCAAATAACTAGGGATATCGAGACTTGACTTGCTGTTATTCTACCCAACTATAACAGTTTTTGTTATCGATGGCTTTAAATAGCTTTAAGAAAAGATATAGGTAATACACAAAACTAATCTTATCTTGGCCGAGTAAAGGGACACACAGAGGGTAAAGATGATTCATACAAGTGCTTTCCTTGCCCTCTTACTTTTTTCCTCTTCAAAATACCATTTAAAAACAGTGAAGAGTTGATTTTTGTGAACATGATTAATAGTGTTGCCCCCTACCCTTGGTGTGAATTGTTGTTTCTAATCAAGCTGAGGCAGCACATGTCTCAGTTTGCATCGAGGGGTCACAAAAGACCTGGAAGACAGGAGTGGCATGCACACTGCACAGACACACGCACAGACAGTGGAATCTGCCACTCACGTTGAGTCAGGGCTGAAGAGGCATTTGAGGATATGGCGACTGTGAGCACGGAATTTAGTCTTGGGCTGGATGGAAGTCTGCTCCCCAGGGCGGCGCCCCCCAGTCAAAGCCCAGCTGTAGCAGGTGCCCTGAAGAAAATAGTCATAATCAGTTCTCATGGTTACCCAGTGGGTCGCAGATAACCTTGTGTGATGAACATAGCCACCGTAAAGTTTTCCACAATGCCCTCAGAACCCATCACTGTCCTATGATAAGTCTGAACATGTAGGGTTATGCAGAATCTGCCTGGCATACAAAAGTAAATTTCTGTCAAAACATGGACTACAACTAGTAGTACAAGGTAGAGGGTTTGTGTTCACTTTCATCATGAGCAGGGGCTCACATCCAGTGGTTACAATGAAAATAACTTGCAAGTTATGTTTACACAGTGAATGCAATAGTTGAGGCTGCTCAGATCTCAGTTGCATCCTATGGTAAACTCTGAACTTGAAATGCTCCTCCTCTGCACCATCATCATTACCATTAGGCCAACAGAAAAAATAGTCATGGTTACTGCAACGTGGCCAGAAAAAAAAGGGTTGTTAGATTGGCCTGAACGGTGTTCAAATTAATTTTTCTTTTTAAGAAGAGGCCAGATTGAACATAAATCACAAATTTCTCATCTGCTGAAAAAAACTTTTTTTTCATCTCAGTGGATTTCCCAAGTGCTCATAACATGGGGAAGATAGGACAGCACACACTTCATTGATTATCATCCATTTCTTCCCTTTTTTTCTTTTTTGCACAATTAAACAAAAGTTTTGGGTCGGCAGAAAAAAATAGGGTTGGTCAGGTTACCGTAACCACAACTATTTTTTTTTGGCTGTACCATCGTCACCACCACCACCACCACCACCGCGTCCACCACCGCCATCACTGCCACCACAATCACCACCACCACCACCACCACCACCACCATCCCCACTGCCACCACCACCACCACCACCATCCCCACTGCCACCACCACCACCACTGCCACCACCACCACCACCACCACCACCACTGCCACCACCACCACCACCACCACCACCACCACAGCCACCACCACCATCCCCACCGCCATCCCCACCGCCATCACCACCACCACCACCACCGCCTCCACCACCACCATCCCCACTGCCACCACCACCACCACCACCACCACCATCCCCACTGCCACCACCACCACTACCACCACCACCACCACCACCACCACCACCCACTGCCACCACCACCACCACCGCCTCCACCACCACCACCACCACCCCACTGCCACCACCACCACCACTGCCACCACCACCACCACCACCACCCACTGCAACCACCACCACCACCACCACCACCACAGCCACCACCACCATCCCCACCGCCATCCCCACCGCCATCACCACCACCACTGCCACCACCACCATCCCCACCGCCACCACCACCACCACTGCCGCCACCACCACCACCACTGCCGCCACCACCACCACCACAACCACCACCACTGCCACCACCACCATCCCCACCACCACCACCACCACCACCACCACCACAGCCACCACCACCACCGCCATCCCCACTGCCACCACCACCACCACCGCCTCCACCACCACCACCACCATCCCCACTGCCACCACCACCACCACTGCCACCACCACCACCACCACCACCACTGCCACCACCACCACCACCACCACCACCACCACCACCACCACCACCACAGCCACCACCACCATCCCCACCGCCATCCCCACCGCCATCACCACCACCATCCCCACCGCCACCACCACCACCACTGCCGCCACCACCACCACCACCACCACCGCCGCCTCCACCGCCACCACCACCACCACCACCACCACCACCACCACCACCACCTCCACCACCGCCTCCCTCATTGCCACCACCGCCACCACCACCACCTCCACCACCACCACCACCACCATTGTTGTGCTGTAGGACTGGCAGCAAGGTGACAGCCCTCAACCTGCCAAAGGGTGCACTGTTCAGACTTTCCCAGATCCTGGAGTTGCATTCTTGGGTAAGGTGCTGAACTCCTATTGCTCCTCTCCACCCAGAAGTTCTCAAAAGCACTGGGACCAAAGTGGGAAATGTGGGGCAGGTCACCCAGAAGATGCAGAGCACAGCTGCAGCAGCCTCACTGTGGATGTGGCAGACGAGGCACAAGGCTTGGAGGCCAAGCACTCAGACATGAGGGAGCTATTCCCACTCCTGCCGGCAAGTGGTGCCAGACACAGTGGACAGGGGGGTGGGACAGACTGCAGCACCGCCAGGAGGCATGAGGACCAGGAGAGTAACATCACTGTCTGACATGGGGGAGAAATTTCTATCTACACCAAAGAGCCCCTGGGTAGCTTCTCATTGACCCACCAGCAACGGAACCAATCCCAACCTGTATAATATGATTTGGCGCTACATGCCGAAATACACGATAAGGGCCAATCTGGATCAGTTACATTTTTTTTCCTCCAAAAAGGCTTGTCAGTAATACCACATTTGTGAATAATTTGCCTGAAGAATATGTTTAAGTGTGAGGAAATCAACTTTTTATTTGTCTTACCTTTGTTGTGAAGCATTTGTGTATGAAAATGTCAGAAGCCCTCCTCTCAAAATTGCCCCTGGCATGAAGCTTTTCCCCAAATGGGCGTAACTTCTACATTTTGATCCTACAGTGTTCATACCTACATAAAATTCATCTGAAAAGACTGCCAATTTGAACAATATCCACATCTCCAAACATTTAGAAAAAAATCAAGCTAGGAGTGGTTTTATGGAAGCAGGTCACAATTCTGATGTGAGCCACACATGGCCAAGCTACAGGGGATGGCCTCGAAAGCGTAGCGAGCACATGCTCCAGCTGAGGAAAGGGGCCTTTAGCAGCTGCTTGTACCAGCATGGGGGGAGCCCAGGCTTCCTGCCGGAGCAGAGATAAAAAATTGCAAACAATTACCTGCAGCAATTTCACCAGCTACTTGGTTGCACACTCCCCATGAAGTCGAGGTGGTGCTGGGGTGACACGTAATGTGGTTCAGTGACCAGGGTTTAGAATTCCTGGCAGGTGAGAATTCCAAGCACTATCATCTTCACCTTGTAGGGGTGGTGGTGGTTGATGTTCCCTGTTGTTGCAGACAGTGTAAAATACTTGCCGCTATGGCCTGGTTGTGCAACAGTCCAAATCTATACTTCACCTCCAGCCCCGACGCATGTGGGCAAAGGGGAGATAACTTGGGCTGCGTGCAGTGACCATGGCAAAACTCATTGTGTTCCAAGATAAGGCCCTGTCTTTATACAAGCTTTCAAGACATCATGTTGAATGATCCCTCAAATTCATATCATGAACTTCACCTGGTAGATGCAAACGACCTATACTCCAACCACTGAGCTTACAGGCATTGGTTTATATACTCATTCTGCAACTTATCAGTGATATCACCCAGGTCTGGGATACTAACCACTTTTCACTTTATTTCATGATCAGTGGTCAACTTTTACTTGCACCTGACATCCAAAGAAGTGAAAGACAGATATCCACTTGCCCTCTCGCCTCAGGCAAGAAAAATGTCCTCGGGCTAGATGAACCTGCAGTCACTCACCTGACTGGCTATTACAATAATTAATAGAGTAAAGCACTTTGATGCCATTTCCAACTTGTATGCTTATTTCCTCAGCCCCATAGCTTGGTGACAACAGTCATGTTGTTTGCTGCCATGCCCACCATCTTTCTGGTGATGAGGTAACATGCTACAAGACTTTCTGTCATGCACATGCTTGGGCAGAAAGGAGAACAAATTCGATCTTCGATGGATGTGTTTGTGAAATGAAATGCAAGTTAGCCTATGCCAGACAAAAAAAGCAGTTTATAATCTTCTAGGTTGTGAGATTTTAAGCTGGATTTGTCTTTTTCATGTAAATTTACCATTTTCAAATCAGTTCTAAATCTGGATCTTGTTTTGTTGATGTAATTGTGAAGCTCTAATTATTCTTGTTTTCTAGTAGGATTTTTTCAAAGCTGAATATTGCTTTGTTGGGTTTAATCTATGCAAGAAATGTTTACATGTGACATTATTTTCAATAACGACATTCTGAGTAAGTTTATTTCCAAACTGTGTGAGTTCACTTTTTGACTCATTTCTTGCAGGTTAGTAAATATTATGTGCAACCAGCCTGGAGGCCTGGTAAACAAAAACAATTTTTTGAACAATCCTGGACAAAAACCAGTCAGGTATCAGCACCACCTCCAGTCCCTAGGGAGTATTCCCACCTGATACTAGCTTAGGACTGCAGCAAGGCTTAACAGTATTACTGCTATTCCCACCTGATATTAGCTTAGGACTGCAGCAAGTGTTACTGCTATTCCCACCTGATACTAGCTTAGGACTGCATCAAGGCTTGTGTTACTGCTATTCCCACCTGATATTAGCTTAGGACTGCAGCAAGTATTACTGCTATTCCCACCTGATATTAGCTTAGGACAGCAGCAAGTGTTACTGCTATTCCCACCTGATATTAGCTTAGGACTGCAGCAAGTGTTACTGCTATTCCCACCTGATACTAGCTTAGGACTGCATCAAGGCTTGTGTTACTGCTATTCCCACCTGATACTAGCTTAGGACTGCAGCAAGTGTTACTGCTATTCCCACCCGATACTAGCTTAGGACTGCAGCAAGGCTTGTGTTACTGCTATTCCCACCTGATACTAGCTCAGGACTGCATCAAGGCTTGTGTTACTGCTATTCCCACCTGATACTAGCTCAGGACTGCAGCTTAGGACTGCAGCAAGGCTTGTGTTACTGCTATTCCCACCTGATACTAGCTCAGGACTGCAGCAAGGCTTGTGTTCCTGCTATTCCCACCTGATACTAGCTCAGGACTGCAGCAAGGCTTAACTGTATTACTGCTATTCCCACCTGATACTAGCTTAGGACTGCAGCAAGTGTTACTGCTATTCCCACCTGATACTAGCTCAGGACTGCAGCAAGGCTTAACTGTATTACTGCTATTCCCACCTGATACTAGCTTAGGACTGCAGCAAGGCTTGACTGTGTTACTGCTATTCCCACCTGATACTAGCTTAGGACTGCAGCAAGTGTTACTGCTATTCCCACCCGATACTAGCTCAGGACTGCATCAAGTGTTACTGCTATTCCCACCTGATACTAGCTTAGGACTGCAGCAAGTGTTACTGCTATTCCCACCCGATACTAGCTCAGGACTGCATCAAGTGTTACTGCTATTCCCACCTGATACTAGCTTAGGACTGCAGCAAGTGTTACTGCTATTCCCACCTGATACTAGCTTAGGACTGCAGCAAGTGTTACTGCTATTCCCACCTGATATTAGCTTAGGACTGCAGCAAGTGTTACTGCTATTCCCACCTGATATTAGCTTAGGACTGCAGCAAGTGTTACTGCTATTCCCACCCGATACTAGCTTAGGACTGCAGCAAGGCTTGACTGCGTTACTGCTATTCTCACCTGATATTAGCTCAGGACTGCAGCAAGGCTTAACTGTATTACTGCTATTCCCACTTGATACTAGCTTAGAACTGCATCAAGGCTTGTGTTACTGCTATTCCCACTTGATACTAGCTTAGAACTGCATCAAGGCTTGTGTTACTGCTATTCCCACTTGATACTAGCTTAGGACTGCATCAAGGCTTGTGTTACTGCTATTTCCACCTGATACTAGTTTAGAACTGCAGCTTAGGACTGCAGCAAGGCTTGTGTTACTGCTATTTCCACCTGATACTAGTTTAGAACTGCAGCTTAGGACTGCAGCAAGGCTTGTGTTACTGCTATTTCCACCTGATACTAGTTTAGAACTGCAGCTTAGGACTGCAGCAAGGCTTGTGTTACTGCTATTTCCACCTGATACTAGTTTAGAACTGCAGCTTAGGACTGCAGCAAGGCTTGTGTTACTGCTATTTCCACCTGATACTAGCTTAGAACTGCAGCTTAGGACTGCAGCAAGGCTTGTGTTACTGCTATTTCCACCTGATTCTAGCTTAGGACTGCAGCAAGGCTTGTGTTACTGCTATTTCCACCTGATACTAGTTTAGAACTGCAGCTTAGGACTGCAGCAAGGCTTGTGTTACTGCTATTCCCACCTGATACTAGCTTAGAACTGCAGCTTAGGACTGCATCAAGGCTTGTGTTACTGCTATTCCCACCTGATACTAGCTTAGGACTGCAGCAAGGCTTGTGTTACTGCTATTCCCACCTGATACTAGCTTAGGACTGCAGCAAGTGTTACTGCTATTCCCACCTGATACTAGCTTAGGACTGCAGCAAGGCTTGTGTTACTGCTATTCCCACCTGATACTAGCTTAGGACTGCAGCAAGGCTTGTGTTACTGCTATTCCCACCTGATACTAGCTTAGGACTGCAGCAAGGCTTGTGTTACTGCTATTCCCACCTGATACTAGCTCAGGACTGCAGCTTAGGACTGCAGCAAGGCTTGTGTTACTGCTATTCCCACCTGATACTAGCTCAGGACTGCAGCTTAGGACTGCAGCAAGGCTTGTGTTACTGCTATTCCCACCTGATACTAGCTCAGGACTGCAGCAAGGCTTGTGTTACTGCTATTCCCACCTGATACTAGCTTAGGACTGCAGCAAGTGTTACTGCTATTCCCACCTGATACTAGCTTAGGACTGCAGCAAGGCTTGTGTTACTGCTATTCCCACCTGATACTAGCTCAGGACTGCAGCAAGGCTTGTGTTACTGCTATTCCCACCTGATACTAGCTTAGGACTGCAGCAAGTGTTACTGCTATTCCCACCTGATACTAGCTTAGGACTGCAGCAAGGCTTAACTGTATTACTGCTATTCTCACCTGATATTAGCTCAGGACTGCAGCAAGGCTTGTGTTACTGCTATTCCCACCTGATACTAGCTTAGGACTGCAGCAAGGCTTGTGTTACTGCTATTCCCACCTGATACTAGCTAGACTGCAGCTTAGACTGCAGCAAGGCTTGTGTTACTGCTATTCCACCTGATACTAGCTTAGGACTGCAGCAAGGCTTGTGTTACTGCTATTCCCACCTGATACTAGCTTAGGACTGCAGCAAGGCTTGTGTTACTGCTATTCCCACCTGATACTAGCTTAGGACTGCAGCAAGGCTTGTGTTACTGCTATTCCCACCTGATACTAGCTTAGGACTGCAGCAAGGCTTGTGTTACTGCTATTCCCACCTGATACTAGCTTAGGACTGCAGCAAGGCTTGTGTTACTGCTATTCCCACCTGATACTAGCTTAGGACTGCAGCAAGGCTTGTGTTACTGCTATTCCCACCTGATACTAGCTTAGGACTGCAGCAAGGCTTGTGTTACTGCTATTCCCACCTGATACTAGCTTAGGACTGCAGCAAGGCTTGTGTTACTGCTATTTCCACCTGATGCTAGCTTAGAACTGCAGCTCAGGACTGCATCAAGGCTTGTGTTACTATTTCCACCTGATACTAGCTTAGGACTGCAGCAAGTGTTACTGCTATTCCCACCTGATACTAGCTTAGAACTGCAGCAAGGCTTGTATTACTGCTATTCCCACCTGATATTAGCTCAGGACTGCAGCAAGGCTTGACTGTGTTACTGCTATTCCCACCTGATACTAGCTTAGGACTGCAGCAAGTGTTACTGCTATTCCCACCCGATACTAGCTTAGGACTGCAGCAAGGCTGGTGTTACTGCTATTCTCACCTGATATTAGCTCAGGACTGCATCAAGGCTTGTGTTACTGCTATTCCCACTTCATACTAGCTTAGGACTGCAGCAAGGCTTGTGTTACTGCTATTCCCACCTGATACTAGCTCAGGACTGCATCAAGGCTTGTGTTACTGCTATTCCACCTGATACTAGCTCAGGACTGCAGCAAGGCTTGTGTTACTGCTATTCCCACTTGATACTAGCTCAGGACTGCAGCAAGGCTTGTGTTACTGCTATTCCACTTGATACTAGCTCAGGACTGCAGCTTAGGACTGCATCAAGGCTTGTGTTACTGCTATTCTCACCTGATACTAGCTCAGGACTGCAGCAAGGCTTAACTGTATTACTGCTATTCCCACCTGATACTAGCTTAGAACTGCATCAAGGCTTGTGTTACTGCTATTCCCACTTGATACTAGCTTAGGACTGCAGCAAGTGTTACTGCTATTCCCACCTGATACTAGCTTAGGACTGCAGCAAGTGTTACTGCTATTCCCACCTGATACTAGCTCAGGACTGCAGCTTAGGACTGCATCAAGGCTTGTGTTACTGCTATTCTCACCTGATACTAGCTCAGGACTGCAGCAAGGCTTAACTGTATTACTGCTATTCCCACCTGATACTAGCTTAGAACTGCATCAAGGCTTGTGTTACTGCTATTCCCACCTGATACTAGCTTAGAACTGCATCAAGGCTTGTGTTACTGCTATTCCCACCTGATACTAGCTTAGGACTGCAGCAAGGCTTGTGTTACTGCTATTCCCACCTGATACTAGCTCAGGACTGCAGCTTAGGACTGCATCAAGGCTTGTGTTACTGCTATTCTCACCTGATACTAGCTCAGGACTGCAGCAAGGCTTAACTGTATTACTGCTATTCCCACCTGATACTAGCTTAGGACTGCATCAAGGCTTGTATTACTGCTATTCCCACCTGATACTAGCTTAGGACTACAGCAAGTGTTACTGCTATTCCCACCTGATACTAGCTTAGGACTGCATCAAGGCTTGTGTTACTGCTATTCCCACCTGATACTAGCTCAGGACTGCAGCAAGGCTTGACTGTGTTACTGCTATTCCCACCTGATTCTAGCTTGGAACTGTGTCACAGCTTGACTGTTACTGCTATTCCCACCTGATTCTAGCTTGAGACTGTATCACAGCCTGACTGTTACTGCTATTCCCACCTGATTCTAGCTTGGGACTGTATCACAGCTTGACTGTTACTGCTATTCCCACCTGATTCTAGCTTGAGACTGTATCACAGCCTGACTGTTAGTGTTACTGCTATTCCCACCTGATTCTAGCTTGGAACTGTATCACAGCTTGACTGTTACTGCTATTCCCACCTGATTCTAGCTTGAGACTGTATCACAGCCTGACTGTTACTGCTATTCCCACCTGATTCTAGCTTGGGACTGTATCACAGCTTGACTGTTACTGCTATTCCCACCTGATTCTAGCTTGAGACTGTATCACAGCCTGACTGTTAGTGTTACTGCTATTCCCACCTGATTCTAGCTTGGGACTGTATCACAGCCTGACTGTTACTGCTATTCCCACCTGATTCTAGCTTGGGACTGTATCACAGCTTGACAGTTACTGCAAGCTCTCACAGGTACTGGGGCTCTGTTCCTGTGTGGAGAGAGGCAGCGCCAGTCAGGCACCTTGTCCAAGGATGCGACTCTAGAATCTGTGCAGCTTCAAACAGCATCACTGCAAGCCACACAAGCCAGCAGGCAAGCACCCTCATGGCTGGACTAAAGCCCCATGCAAGGCTACTGAGCTTCCAGCCCATACCTTGTTGTTGACTGCAGCCATCAAGGTCCCCATTGGGTCAATGCTGATTGACAGAAAGGATGCACCCATGTCTGGAATCTGAAACAAACAGAAGGCAAACTGAACTTGACTGTACCTGTGGGAAGTATTTCTCTACCACATTTGACCAAGAAGTAGAGAGCAGAAAAAAGTAGGATATGCCGGCTTCGACTTTACAGCGATGTCTTCCAACTACAAAAACTGACTAAACTTGAAAACAAATGCACAGCACTTCTGTATCATATTTATGCAGTGGCATACATCCCTGTACTTTATTCAAATACATTTAAAAAGAATTCTACATAGGCCTGGGAAAGGGTAATCAGTTTGCCTGTTTGTTTCCCCCATCCCACCCTCTCTCTGTCTGTCTGTCTGTCTGTCTGTCTGTCTGTCTCTCTCTCTCTCTCTCTCTCTCTCTCTCTCTCTCTCTCTCTCTCTCTCTCTCTCTCTCTCTCTCTCATCCTTACCCATTTTCAGGAAATGTACAAAGAAAAAAAAAGAGAAGAAGAAGAAGAAGAAGAAGAAGAAGAAGAAGAAGAAGAAGAAGAAGAAGAAGAAGAAGAAGAAGAAGAAGAAGAAGAAGAAGAAGAAATGGGGAAAACTTAGAGAGAAAAAAACTAGCATAGAAAGAAACAAGAGCAAAGAAAGAATGATAACAATAACAAAATAATAAAAATAGTAAAAAAAAGTGTGTTCTAATGAAGAATAGACTGATCAATATAAGTCACCTAATGCTCAAATCTACAAATAGAGAGTTGATAAATAATTTATGCTTTCTCAGCTCAAAACATGAACGAGACCAAATGTATGACAATGTCACTAATTCTGTTCCACATCCTTGGAAGTGACCATCACTCTGGTCAGAGTATCCAGTACCAACCAGGGATTCATTCAGGTCTGTTCTGAGATCCCAGGTGTGTAGGGCCCCACTCTGGTCACCAATGAACATTTCAGCCTGCAAGGAGAGTAGGAGACACCAGTCAGCTTCTCACCCAAAACCACCAACACCATCAAAGCATACTCACCACGTAGCAAACATGATGGAAGGGTGAGGAAGCTCCTTTGAGGAGGATTTGTTGCTTTCTTTAGCAGTCACAGACACTGAACCAAAAGTCCTTATTGAGAGTGTGTGTGTGTGTGTGTGTGTGTGTGTGTGACAGTGTGTGAGTGTGTGTGTGTGTGTGTGTGTGTGTGTGTGTGTGTGTGTGTGTGTGTGTGTGTGTGTGCATGCATGCGTGCGTTTGTGTGTGTGCATAAATGTATGTATATGTGTGGATGTGTGCTTGCATGTGCATTTGTGTGTGTTTGTCTGTGTATATGTGTGCGTGTGCATGAGAGAGTGTGTGTGAATGTGAGTGTTTGTGTGTCTGTGTATGCAAGTATATGAGTGTGGATGTGAGATTGTGCATGCATGTGTGCAAGCATGCAGGAGTGCATATAAGGGAAACTTGACAAGAGCCATCAACTGCCTCTATTGCCACAGGCTCTATACTACTGAGTGTGAGATATGATCTCATCTTCAGTGTCACTCACATCTTCAGTGACACTCACATCTTCAGTGTCACTCACATCTTCACTGTCACTCAAATCTTCACTGTCACTCACATCTTCAGTGTCACTCACATCTTCAGTGATATTGGCAGACTACCACTTCATGTGAGTGTGTGTATGTGTGTGTGGGTGTATGTGTGTGTGTGTGTGCATATGTGCGTATGTGTGTGTGTGTGTGCATGCATGCATGCATGAGTGTGTGTGTGTGCATGCATGGGTGTTTGTTTGTATGTGTACAGGGTGAAATCAATTAACTTTCAAATGAATTAAGATGAACATGGATACTAGAAGCATGTAAGTGACACAACTTTGCATCTAGACATAATATTGCATCCGCACGAATTTTGTAACAAAGCATTTGAAACCAATATCTTTCAATATCATTTCATTTGCTTGAAACTGTTCTATTATTTGATACTTTCCAGTTTCTGAAGTGCACAACAGATCACTGTGGCGGACATGATAATGGAATAACTTCACTAAACCACCTTAGTTCACAAAACTGCAAGAGCTGTCGAACCTACTTGATTTGGGTGCAGACACACACAAGTCACTGGGGAGTTGACTTGAAATATTCGTGAACACTGGGTGGCGCGTGATCTGCAAAGAAAAAGAATCACAACACACTTCATCTGTCTTCTCTGAATAAACCACAATCTACACCTACCTTGTTTTTTAATAGATAATTCATAGTTCATCAGCCAAAAAATGGGAGTCAGGCACATGTTCACTTGCAACATCATCCTTTTCCAAGCACTGCAAGGAAGGGTTCAATGAACACTGCTTGAGTATAATTATCTCAGTGTAAGGGTATGGGTGCTCTTTTCAACATTGTGACTTCCCATCCAAACTACAAACCAGCATTGACATTTGCTTCTAAACAAACACACAGCACTGTTGTCCCCAAGAGGAATAGAGAACAAACACACAGCACTGTTGTCCCCAAGAGGAATAGAGAACAAACACACAGCACTGTTGTCCCCAAGAGGAATAGAGAATAAACACAAGGCAAATGAAAAAATTGTTATAACATGGCCAGAAAAAATAGGGTCAGTAGGTAGGCCTGCATTTTAATCATTTCAATTTTTTTTAAGGAGGCCAGTTTGAGACAATGTGTGTGTGTGTGTGTGTGTGTGTGTGTGTATGTGTATGTGTGTGTGTGTGTGTGCGTATGTGTGTGTGTGTGTGTGTGTGTGTGTGTGTGTGTGTGTGTGTGTGTGTGTGTGAAAAAAGTTAAGTATACAGTGGACTCATGTGAACATAA
Organism: Theodoxus fluviatilis; assembly: GCA_034096865.1. Classification (NCBI taxonomy): domain Eukaryota; kingdom Metazoa; phylum Mollusca; class Gastropoda; order Cycloneritida; family Neritidae; genus Theodoxus; species Theodoxus fluviatilis. The sequence goes on from JAWQFJ010000545.1 coordinate 25,325, forward strand.
ATCAAACTTCTCTTTCACTGAAAATTAATTTCCATTTAAATAGTATTCTTTGGGAAGATGGGACAGCTTGCACTTTGTTTGCCTTCAAATTCTTTTTCTTTTCATTTTCCCCCACAATCCAATAACAAGTTAAGGGTCAGCAGAAAAAATAAGGTTGGTCGGGTTACCATAACTTTTTGTTTCCTCGTTATAAATGTAAGTACCTATTTTGCATGGATGAACAATTACTTTGTGAGAAAATTCGATTCATGAGTTATTCAACTTGATAGTAGGAACAGGAGGAGGAGAAGGCGGAGAAAGAAAAGCAAGAGCTGAAGGAGGAGCAAAACCAACAACAAAAACAAGAAGGGCAAAGCCCATACGACTCACATGCTTGACCTTGACCTTTATATGACCTTGACCTTCAGGTGACCTTCAAGGTCAAGGTCAAACAACTAAACCTACCAATGACATCATACACAAAGAAATGCTTTACACATTTTTCCTACCAAAATACATGTGACCTTGACCCAAGGTCAAGGTCATCCAAGGTCATGCAACACAAAGCTGTTAATTCAAGACATAGGAAGCACAATGGTGCTTATTGGCACTTTCTACCATGAGATATAGTCACTTTTAGTGGTTCACTACCCCATTTTGGTCACATTTCATAAGGGTCAAAGTGACCTTGACCTTGATGATATGTGAACAAATGTGTCTCACGATGAAAGTATAACATGTGCCCCACATAATTATTAAGTTTGAAACAGTTATCTTCCATAGTTCAGGGTCAAGGTCACTTCAAAATATGTATACAATCCAACTTTGAAGAGCTCCTGTGACCTTGACCTTGAAGCAAGGTCAACCAAACTGGTATCAAAAGATAGGGCTTGCTTTGACCTATATACCACTTGTAGCTAAGGTCGCCATTCTCAATAACGTGGGAGAAAATTGGGAAAATGTGAAAAATGACTGTTTTTGAGACCACATTTATGGCTCCTGTGACCTTGACCTTGAAGCAAGGTCAAGTCACTATGTATGTTTTTTGAGGCCTTGTCATCATACACCATCATGCCACATTTGGTGTTGATAGACTTAATAGTGTCCGAGAAAAATCCAACGTTTAAGTTTTTTACGCCCGGACGCCCGGACGGACGGACGGACGCCCGGACGGACGGACGGACGACACGGCTCAGTACATAGACTCACTTTTGCTTCGCATGTGAGTCAACCAGAAGAAGAGGAAGGAGCAGCAGTGAGGAGTAGTAGCAAGCAGCAGCTCCAGGAACTGTATCAAAAGCAGTAACAGTTTGTACATGTATGTATATAGTGTTGGTGGCACTAGCAGCACCAAGACAGGAGATTCCATGCCATCCACATGTGCCGCCTCCATCACACCCTCCACATTCTATGGAAGGACAACATCCCCAGACAGGTGTGCAAGACTGAGGGCTGGCATCCCATCCATGGCTTTCCTCTTACGACAGAGGTGACTTCCGTGGCCTGGACACGTGTGCCACATGGGGGATGAAACGGAAAGAATTCCAGATGACCTCCTTTGCAGTGAACTTGCAGAAGGCAAAAAGACCACAAGTGCACCATGGACAGGTGAAAGGAGAACCGGAAGATAGTGGCGCCTTGAGCATGTCTTAACTCATGGTAAGGCGCTATATAAATCCACACATTATTCTTATTATCATCAACAATGACAGACGGGAGACCGTCACACAGGACAGGGACACCTGGAGACAAACTGTGTGAAATGCACTGACCAGACATGAGGAGAGTCAGCAGATGCTTGCATCAGAGAGGCAAGCACTCAAAAAGACCAGGCTCCCAGCTGACAGACCAATCACAGAATTCTTCTGCAAGGGCTGCAGGATGGATTGCAGTTCCTGGGACTCCAAAAAGCCATTGGAGATGCTGCTCTGCAATCCCTCAGTGAGCTGATCTCATGGTTCCTCTGGACTGTAGGAGGCTTATGATAATTATTAGCACCCTTCTTTCTTTTTGGTGGTCTCTTGGGGGCTGAGGAAAACTGAGTGCTGTCATCTTTGATGAATATGATGACTGCACAATGAGACTCATGCATTAAGATTTTAAAGTGGAAAGGCCTTCGCACACAGACAATCCCACTCTCTCGGTATGAGAGGCCTTGATCCAGTGGCACGAAAGATCATTACATCTGGAGACCTCC
>JAWQFJ010000545.1:32500-65000 GCA_034096865.1 Theodoxus fluviatilis
GACAGACACACACACACACACACACACATACAGATACAGCTGGGAGGACCTCCAGTAAACCTGGAGGGATAAAGTTTATCTATCAATCCGGCTGAGGTGGTTCGAAACACAGATCAGAAACACTGCAGGGTGCAGACAGAAAATAATTATATCACTACATAGCAGTCATTAGGCCAAAAGAAAAAAAATATTTGTGATTACAGTAACATGGCCAGAAAAAAGATAATGATAATCTTTATTAATTATTATGTCCTCTTTTTTTTAAGGAAATTCTTTAGGGAGTTTCACCCCCGGTCGCCACTGTGCAGCGCCCAGTGACCAGTCTTTGGTAGGAGAGGCAATGTGGGCTAAGCATCTTGCCCAAGGACGCAACTCTAGGATTTGTGCAGCTTCGAACACCACAACCAACCGCCGAAAGCAACTGCAAGCCGAACGCTCTAACCACTATGCCACAGACCCCCAAGGTTGGCACATAAGTTTTAACTTATTTTTTAGAAAAATTTATAGAAGAGGCCAGATTGATCATAAGTCACAATTCCTCTTTTGCTATTAAAAAAATATTTCAAAAACTTAAATAGTGGATTCCTTGAGTGCTCATAAGGCAAGGAAGATGTAACGGCACACAATAAATTGATTACCATTGATTTCTTCACTTTTTCTTTTTCCTTTACTGTCACTATGTAGTACACCTTTTTTTCTTTTCTTTGGCCTTACATATATATTAGGCTAGAAACTTTAGAGTTCCTGATAGATGATTTTCTTTCAGCAAAATCCACATTATTTGACTTGGGCTTTCAGTTTTTGTTCACAAGATTGTTTTGTGTGAGGGGCTCACAGACACAGCTCCATCTCCAAGACTAAAATTTCCAGCTTCTATTCCTTCTACAGTTTCATCCCTGTCGGCCTTGCTTCATCCATCAAAGTCAGTGTCACAAAGTTACGGATTCCTGAGCCGATGGTTAAAAAAAGAGAGGAAATGCACATAATAAGTTTAGTGCCTGGAACATTAGAATTAAGTATTTGCTAGATGATGTCCTACAATCAAAGGCTTGGTTTTTAAAGTAATACAGTTATAGAGGCCACTGATTATCCACAATTTAAGTACTTAAAGCACACAGGATGAATGCTGTTCTACCTCAAAAATCATCATATGCACAAAATCAGTACATCTGATGTGTTTATATGCTGTTGATGTAAACTAGAAAACATAGCGGTACCTCACAAGAAACTATGATTTATGATGATTTACCTACAAGTTGGCCAGAGGACAAGAAGGAATAAACGCAAGCTTGACACTTTGTGGCAGTGCATATTTATAAACAACAAAAGAGGTGGAAATATGCAACGAAAAACTGCAGTATATGTAGGGTTGACTTTAGAGTAAATAGGCAGGTCTACGTAAAAGATCTTCTGAGACAGTCCAGTTCTTTATCACATCATGATCAGCTTCTCCACAGACAAATGCATGAGCCATGACTTCTAAAGATCGCATGGTATGTGGATGAAGATGCATTCACGGCGATGACGATACATTCACGGCGATGACGGTGCATTCCTGGCACTACCTATCATACTCTGATAAAATGACGATTGCGCCTGACTGGGATTAATCAGATGCGAGAAGTTTTCTCTGTACATTGACAGCGATACTGTAATACTATAGTATATAGGACTCAAAACATTCACTAATAGTAATACTTTTTGTTAACGCCTTTTGGCGTTTTGCTGTAATTTATTCCATCGAATCGGCCTATTTCGACTGCTTCCACACAAGTACCTTGAAACTGCCGATGTTTCCGACTCGAATCACTCCCGTGACTCCAATCTGTGATCTGTCTGTCATACACAACACGAGGAAAACCAATAGCGTAGATGCTTTCTAAATGATATATCATACTGGGCAAATCGTAAATGCCAATGGCCAAAAAAAGGATACTCCATCTGGGTGGTTGATAGTCCGATTGCACATACCTGAATGTGCCTGCCAGAATCGTATTGAGTGATCATAACCAGCTGTGGCAAGCAAGACTTGATCGTTTTGGACACTCATTCTGCACAGATCGCAGATCGACTTTGAATGAGCAGCGGGTGGATGCAACAACTCTTCTCCACAAGCCCACCGGAAGTCAACAGCAAAACATGAACTTTATGTACACTCTCCGAATGAGAGAGTTCTTTATTTCAGCATGGCGTCTAACTTCAGTGGGGCGCTACAGCTGACAGATCTTGATGACTTCATTACCCCGTCACAGGTGCGAATGCAAGCAGTCCCGATAGTCACAACGATAAAAACGAAAAACAGTTATTTTCTGTGTCAGTCTATTTTTCACTCACTCCGTGTGTGGGTGCATGCGACGATAATGCATTTTCTATTCATCATTTCATGCAGGGCACACACATGATGATACAGTACAGGCACCCTTTTATTGTTATATATATGAATATGGCCTGTTAACCTTGTTTTCTAGCCTGTCAAGACAACAAATATGAAATACCCAGAATGAACTTTGGTAATGCTGTAGTTCAGTTCAGTTCAGTCTCTTAACCCTGAGATGGGTTGTTGAGGCATCACTGATGACTTTCGGACAATCTTCCTCAATCGATCTCTATCCTTTGTGGCTCGCTGTGAGTCAGCAAAGGTCAAGCCTGTCCACTCTTTGATGTTGTCTTCTCACCTCTTTCTCTGCCTGCCTCTCCTTCTCCCACCTGGTACGGTACCTTGCAGGATGGTATTGGCCAGCCCACTGCCTCTTGACACGTGACCGTACCACTTCAGCTTTCTGCTTTTCACGATTGAGAGCAGGTCTTCGTACTGTCCAAATGCTCTCCTGACCCTTTTGCTGACTTCCTCATTCGTGACATGGTCTCATTTCCAGGGCTTGTCCGTTTCTGTAGTTCAGATGTGAGTGTCCAGGACTCGCATGCATACAAGAATACGGAGATGGCCAGCGTGCGCATGAGCCTGATCTTCAACGCGAGAGTGATATTTCTGTCACGCCATATTGACTTCAACTTTGCCAATGCTGCTGTTGTTTGTGCTATCCTGGAGAGTATCTCTGGTTTGGACCAATGCTGTCATGATCACATATAAAGACCTACACCATCCATTTAGCTTTTTTTCTTAACTTGATTTTGGAGCAAGAATGAATTATGACTGAATGGTGACTCCAAAGATGCAGAAATGAATCAGTTGGTATTTCTTTGACTTCACAATTTCTCTTTATCAGCCTAGTGTCATCTGGCCCATTGTGTGTGGACATCCCATATTCTTTACGAGGGTTGGACTTGATAACTGGGCCTTGCCTCTAGAAATTCACCTGCTTTACCATTTTTCAGCTTTGCTATGAAAGGTAGACGAGGTAAAAGCCAGGTTCAGCCATGCTAATAGAACATGAAACTGTGTGGCTTGAAAAATATATATATAGAAATTATGTCCTGTTGGCATGGTATGTGATAAGTATTAAGAATGGTTTGAATATTGTCAATTCAGGAATGCATAAAACCTGTGAAAGTGGAGAGAACTGCTGGAAAAGTTGGGAAGATTCGCATTGAAGATGATGGGAGCTACTCTCAAATTGATGATGTGAGTATGCCTGCTTGCATATTGCCTGCATATCTCTGTACCATTTTTGAATCCTTGGATATGATGATGATGATGTTGTTGTTGTTGTTGCTGTTGTTGTTGTTGTTGTTAGTGATTACAGTTGGTGATTGTGGTGTATGGTTTTGATGTTGGTAATGGTGTTGCAGCTGGTGGTACTGGTAGTGGTTTGGTGGAGGTGATGGTGGTGGTGGTGGGATGGTGTTGATGCTGATAATGGTGGTGGTAGTGGTCCTAATAGTGATGCTGATTGTAGTAGTCTGATTTCAAAGTGCTTTTAATCATTGAAAAGAGCAATCAAAGCACTCACAAAATCAGTCAGAAACTCAACCCCGAAAATGAAATTCAAAATATTTTGATGGGTCACAATCTTGTGCTCTGCTGTTTTGGACATGATGTAGTGATCACAGTGGTGGTGATGCTGATGAAGATGGTGATGGTGATCATGGTGATGGTGATCACAGTGGTGGTGATGCTGATGTAGATGGTGATGGTGATCACAGTGGTTGGTGGTGATGCTGATGAAGATGGTGATGGTGATCACGGTGATGGTGATGCTGATGAAGATGGTGATGGTGATCACAGTGGTGGTGATGCTGATGAAGATGGTGATCATGGTGATTAGGTGATGGTGATTCTGCTGCTTCTGATGCCAGTCCAGTGCTGGTGGTGTTCATCATCAGCGAGGTGGATGGCCTTGCATTGCTACTGATGTTGCAGGTGGATGGCCTTGCATTGCTACTGATGTTGCAGGTGGGTGGCCTTGCATTGCTACTGATGTTGCAGGTGGATGGCCTTGCATTGCTACTGATGTTGCAGGTGGATGGCCTTGCATTGCTACTGATGTTGCAGGTGGATGGCCTTGCATTGCTACTGATGTTGCAGGTGGATGGCCTTGCATTGCTACTGGTGTTGCAGGTGGATGGCCTTGCATTGCTACTGATGTTGCAGGTGGGTGCAGTGACCCGGCTGCAGAAGGCCAAGATCACACTCAATGACTGCCTGGCCTGCAGTGGCTGTATCACCTCAGCCGAATCTGTCCTCATCACGCAGCAGAGTCAGGAAGAGCTGTACAACGTGCTCCAAAACAACTCTAGGCTGGAGGAGGTGAGGCAGGCTGGCTGTGTTTTCTGTGATTGCTGGGGACATGGGAATTTGCTATGCTTGGTGTTGATCAGCTGATTTAACTCTCACCCCAGTAATTTCAGCATATGCGATGAGGTCGAGAATGGGCTAAGCCTGCTGGTTTTGCTTGTTTGTTTTTTCAATAAAAGTCATCATTTTGATTAGAACTCCAAAACATTGACATGGATTTGGTCTTTGTTCATTAAAAATACTTCTGGTATTGTATAGTTTTTGACTCACATGCGAAGCAAAAGTGAGTCTATGTACTCAGCCGTGTCGTCCGTCCGTCCGTCCGTCCGTCCGGGCGTCCGTCCGGGCGTCCGGGCGTAAAAAAACTTAAACGTTGGATTTTTCTCGGAGACTATTAAGTCTATCAACACCAAATGTGGCATGATGGTGTATGATGACAAGGCCTCAAAAAACATACATAGTGACTTGACCTTGCTTCAAGGTCAAGGTCACAGGAGCCATAAATGTGGTCTCAAAAACAGTCATTTTTCACATTTTCCCAATTTTCTCCCACGTTATTGAGAATGGCGACCTTAGCTACAAGTGGTATATAGGTCAAAGCAAGCCCTATCTTTTGATACCAGTTTGGTTGACCTTGCTTCAAGGTCAAGGTCACAGGAGCTCTTCAAAGTTGGATTGTATACATATTTTGAAGTGACCTTGACCCTGAACTATGGAAGATAACTGTTTCAAACTTAATAATTATGTGGGGCACATGTTATACTTTCATCATGAGACACATTTGTTCACATATCATCAAGGTCAAGGTCACTTTGACCCTTATGAAATGTGACCAAAATGGGGTAGTGAACCACTAAAAGTGACTATATCTCATGGTAGAAAGTGCCAATAAGCACCATTGTGCTTCCTATGTCTTGAATTAACAGCTTTGTGTTGCATGACCTTGGATGACCTTGACCTTGGGTCAAGGTCACATGTATTTTGGTAGGAAAAATGTGTAAAGCATTTCTTTGTGTATGTCATTGGTAGGTTTAGTTGTTTGACCTTGACCTTGAAGGTCAAGGTCATATAAGGGTCAAGGTCAAGCATGTGAGTCGTATGGGCTTTGCCCTTCTTGTTTGTTTTTAATTTTTTCTTTTTGTATGTGTGTGTGTTTTTATTTTTTTGGTGTGTTTTGGGGTGTGTGTGTGTTTTTGGGGGGTGTTGTTTTTTAAGTTAGAAGGGCACATGCCAACAAATAGAATTGATGTCTTATCCTTGAAATTTGTGGATTACAATTATTTTGAAAGCAGGGTTAACAGCCCCAATTATGATGGCTGGGTAAGTGTTGGAGACTAGGCAGAACCTGAGGTAGGTGTGAGATGCAGGCATGGGTGAAAAGCTGCCCTGTAAAACCATACCTTTTCCTTTACCATCAGTGGCTATGTTGCATGCACTATTTAGACAGATAAATGGATGGATTGGCAGGTCAGACAGACAGATACACACAGACACATTACCAGTCAGCCAGACAGCTAGCCAGCCTCATGGCCTTGACAGAAGGACAGGAAGACAGAGAAACATGCAGATGGATGGACAGATGGAGGGAGGGAGGGACAGATATACAAACACACACACACACACACACACACACATATGCATGTATCTACGTATGTATGCATATGTGTGTGCATGTGTGTGTGTGTGTGTGTGTGTGTGTGTGTGTGTGTGTGAATGAGTACACAGAAGTTGCACAGTTCCATGATGATACCAGGTGCAGGTCAGCAGTCTGTGAAGTTCTTGCTGTACTGAATGGGTGACCATGCATCTGTTCATTCCAGACATTTGCTTGCTTGTGCAGGCTGGCCAGAAGGAGGGGAGAAAGATGGTGGTGGTCTCTGTCTCCCCCCAATCATGCGCCTCCCTCGCTGCCAAGTACAAGCTTCCCTTGCCTGAGGCCATGCGGAAACTGACGGGTTTCTTCAAAAAGCTGGGTGAGAACAAACACATTTGTGACTGACTTGGACTGACCTGACTGACAGACTAATCGACCGACCAACCGTCCAACAGACCATCTAACCATCCAACCAACCGACCAACCAACAAACAAACCGACACTGACAAAATGACTGACTGACTTGGACTGATGTGACCTGGACTGATGGACTGACCTGACCTGGACTGACAAAATTATTGACTTGGACTCACCCAACCTACCCGACTGACTGACCCTACCTACTTGACTGACTGGCTGACCAACTGACTGACCAATCAACTTGACCTACCAACTTGATCTGACCTGACTGACTGACTTGGACTGACTTGACCCGACTGACCAACTTGGACTGACTTGACCTGACTTGACCTGACTTGACCTGACTTGACCTGACTGACTGACTTGGACTGACCTGAGGTGACTGAGTGACTGACAGGCTGCAGTGAATGATTGAATGATGAATGAATAGATGTACAAAAGCAGGCAGGAAGGAGCAAACTTTTGTTTGAGAATGAGGCCATTATTTATGCTCATTTCGAATATTGTTGAAGTGAAACGAAGGAAAGGAACAGCCTGCCAGTGTGTGTTACTGATTTCCCTGAACTGGGAATACCCTTTGACTTTATCTAAGTTGTTGCTTGTTTGTTGTTGTTGTTGTTTTTGCTTTTAAATTAGAATAGACTTTGTACAAGAAAATGTCATGCTTTCCTCTCTGAAGTACTGTTGATTTTTTCTTCTTCTTTTATTAAGATTTTGATCCAATTTATCTCTTTGTGTACTTGCTTATCTATTTAATCATGTGAGTATTTGTTGGTTTTTATTTGTATTTGTACATTTACTTGCTTGCATGTTTGTAGTAGAAGTGGTTGTGATCAGTGGATGGTAGCAGTTTTGTGTGTTTGCTTGTGCATGCATGCACACGTGCATGCAATCATGCACGTGTGTGTGTGTGTGTGTGTGTGTGTGTGTGTGTGTGTGTGTGTGTGTGTGTGTGTGTGTGTGTGTGTGTGTGCATGTAATTTTGAGGTTATTGACTGTTGGTTGCTCAGTTGGATAGTTGGCTTGTTGGGTAGATGGATGGGTGGTTTAATCCATTGAGTAGGTTTGGATTGGGGTTGAGTATAGTTGGTTGAGTTGCTCAGTTGGGTGAATGGGTTTGTTGGCTAGGTAGATAGGGTGTTTTGATGGGACTGGCATTCATGTGTTGGATGGTGTGGCTGAAGTGGAGTGGGAGGGTGGGGCAATTTGGAGGTTGGTTTGCCTTGGTTGATCATGATGCACCGGGTAGGTGAGTGGATTGGATGGTTGGTGGACTGGATGAATAGTGCACTGGGTTGCTAGGTCAGCTGAGGGGAGGATTTCGAGTTTCCTTTCTGCTCCTATCGCTCTTTTCATTGTTGTTTGTGCTATAGTTGTTATAGCAGTGTTGATCCTGACATTCCCACCTGAATACAAGTACTTATTTTTCTGCTTGAATATTTTTGATTTGTTGGTCCTGGTATTTCCACCTGATTATGATTTTTTTTCTGCTTGAATATTTTAGATATGTTTTTAAAAAACTTAGTGCTGATGCTCACACTGTCATATGAAAACATGTTGATGCATGGAATGGTAATACCTGACATCTCTGTACATTTTGTTTTTATTGTCAATTCAGTTCTGCAGCATGAGTTTTTCTGTGAAACAAACAAACTTGTTTTATAGTAAGAAATATGTTTCTTCCATGTTTGGCTAACTTTTGAAAGCTTTAGGTTGTCTATTAATGAACACATGCTTTGTACATTTGTATTTTAGGTGTTACATATGTGCTGGATACAGCTTTTGCAAGGAACTTCAGCTTGATTGAGAGTGCCCATGAGTTTGTCCGGCGCTATCAGGAGTCAGAAACCAACAAGAAAGCACTGCCAATGCTGGCCTCAGCCTGTCCAGGTAGGGTAATTTCAGCATCTAGGAGTTAGTAGTAACAGTGATAGTAGTAGCAGCAGTTGTAGTACTAGGAGGAGGAGCAATAGAAATGTCCCAGAAAATTTAGCATTATTTTACAAGTATATTGACTGGATTTAAGAAAAAAATAATTGGGTGTTTTCAAACTTAATAAAAAAAGTCTAAAGATTGGCATTTTAATTCTTAAGGTCCTGTAAGTCATTCACATGTTTCATTCCCCAGGCCTGTAAGGATTATGCAATTTGTAGAAAAAAATCAGTCAAGTTACAGACACGTGGGGTGGGTGGCTATGGGTGGTACAGGATTGAGCAGGGTGGGTGGTAATGGGCAGTACAGGATCTTAAGAGTTAAGTTATTTGCTGATTAAGAAAAAAAATAGTGTCATGATATTATGTAAAAATATATCCTACTGTACCCATATCGATATACCTCTGAAAATCCTGGGGAATAAAACTTTTTTACTGTAGCACATATGATGCATTCAATGATACATAGTATTCATGTAATAATTGCAAATAATGTCATCTACTATGGTTTCTATGGAAACCAGGGCACCTGAAGTACATTGTATCTATCCTCAAAGGAAAAAGGACATCCATTTTCTTCCTATATCATGTGTTTGAAGTTGTGTATCTCTTGGTGTTATGCACATTCACTTTGCAATCTTCCACCTCTTAAAATTTGACAGTTGACAAACTGTGGGCTGGCATGTTGCCCAGCCTTTTCTGGCTTTTCATATTTCTGCTGAAGGTCAAATTTGACAGAAATTATGGTTTGATTTTTTTCTTCATAAGGCAAACCCCCCACCCCCCACACCTAACCCCCACCTCCCCAATCCCCCTCAAAAATGGAAATACTAAAAACTGCATCACTTATTCTATGCAAGCAATTATACACTACATGCATAGAATCAACATCAATGCTAATGAATGTTTGAACTGCACCAAAGGAGCACAAATTAAACATGACTTTGGAATATGTAGACTTGGAAAAGTCTGTCATAATCTTGATTTAGTCTGCATCCTCTAGTACAAGATCAAGTAGTCAAATGAACAGTGAATAAACAGATGAACGAATAAATGTATTGACAAATGAATGAATGTAGACAAGACTTTGCAATTTACTGTCACCGAGAATTGGCCATGCAAGAACAGACACCCTTACCTGTACTTTACCTGATGTTGGCTGGATGGCTGCAGGGTGGGTGTGCTACGCGGAGAAGACCCATGGAGATTTTGTCCTACCCTACATCAGCTCCACCAAGTCCCCACAACAGGTGATGGGATCCCTGGTCAAATTCTTCCTGGCTGACCAGGCTGGGCTGAAGGCAAATGACCTCTACCACGTCACCATCATGCCTTGCTTTGACAAAAAGCTTGAAGCCTCCCGCTCCGACTTCTACAACGACCTGTACAGCACAAGGGATGTTGACTGTGTTATCACAGCAGGCAAGTGTTCGTCTGGGAGACTCTACTTGCATGATGGTGAAGTTGAGAAAGAAAATGATGGTGATGATGGTGATGTTGATGATTATGATGATGATGATGATGATGATGATGATGATGATGATGATGATGATGATGATGATGGCAATAATGATGATATGGAGGATTAGAAGGATGGTATTTGTACAGGGAGATATTGTTCTGATTTGTTTGGGTGCAACCTGCTGAATTTTGAAAGATTTAAAAGATATTTTGGGGAAATAGAAAGTCATAAATATGATTTATTCAACAACATGATTGCGATGTTCTGTTAATTCTCAGACAAGTATGTAGAGCAGGGTTCTTTTTCCTCTACCCCCACTAGTGGATTTTCTTTCTGAGCAATCAATTTGCTGGGTGCATTTACGAAAATGGCAACAAAATATTTGGCAAATACTTCAGGAGCTGCTTGGTTTCTGATTGTAGTGTGCAATCAGTGAAAAGGCAGTTCTTGCTATTGATCCCCCTGTGTGATGGTGGGTAAGAATAGACCCACCATGTCTCCCTAGGGGTCCCCCTGTGGGTTTGGGGTGAGAATAGACCCACTATGTCTTCCTACGTGTCCCCCTGTGTGATGGTGGGTAAGAATAGACCCACCATGTCTCCCTAGGGGTCCCCCTGTGGGTTTGGGGTAAGAATAGACCCACCATGTCTCCCTAGGGGTCCCCCTGTGGGTTTGGGGTGAGAATAGACCCACTATGTCTTCCTAGGTGTCCCCCTGTGGGTTTGGGGTAAGAATAGACCCACCATGTCTCCCTAGGTGTCCCCCTGTGGGTTTGGGGTAAGAATAGACCCACCATGTCTTCCTAGGTGTCCCCCTGTGGGTTTGGGGTAAGAATAGACCCACCATGTCTCCCTAGGTGTCCCCCTGTGGGTTTGGGGTAAGAATAGACCCACTATGTCTTCCTAGGTGTCCCCCTGTGGGTTTGGGGTGAGAATAGACCCACTATGTCTTCCTAGGTGTCCCCCTGTGGGTTTGGGGTAAGAATAGACCCACCATGTCTCCCTAGGTGTCCCCCTGTGGGTTTGGGGTAAGAATAGACTCACCATGTCTTCCTAGGTGTCCCCCTGTGGGTTTGGGGTAAGAATAGACCCACCATGTCTCCCTAGGTGTCCCCCTGTGGGTTTGGGGTAAGAATAGACCCACCATGTCTTCCTAGGTGGTTTGTAAGAGTCAGATGATTAGGGAAACAGTGACCTGACTTGCTGTTTTTCTACTGGTTCTTGCAATTGTTTGTGATCTGTGGCCTTAAATAGCCTACAAAAGCTGATAGGCTGTAAAACTTCACTCATTATCATCTCTCATCATCTTGCTCTAGAGCACCTGGTACTGTTGATGCTTTGATGATGCATTTTCTCTGCAGGGGAAGTGGACAAAATGCTGGAGAAAGAAGGAGTCTCCCTCGGTGATGTGGATGAACACCCGATGGACTCGATGTGAGTGGTCAAGCGGAGGTTGAAGCCCTGTTGGAGATGCTTCTGTGCAGGAGTAGTTCTTCTGTTTCTTTTCATAACCAAACTCTTGTGATTGGAAAGAGAGGAAAACATAATCCCAGTTTCATAATTATATTGCTGCTGCTGCTGTGTGAAAGAGAAGAAAAGTAAATCCCTTGCTGCTGCTGCTGACAATTTTGAAAATGATAACATTGATTGTTTCAAAATGAAGGAGAAAAAGACTGGCAACTAGTTTCATTCATCCCAAGTGAGGCGTCCTTTCAATCCTTGCTCCTTGATGAAGAAAAGACTAAATAGAGGGTAATGGAGTAGAAGAAGAAAAAGAAGGAGCAGCAGGAGGAAGAAAGCAGAAGAAAAGAAGAGAGGAAGGAGGAAGGATCAGAGAAGGAGGAATGAGATGATGATGATGATGATGATGATGATGATGATGATGATGATGATGAGGAGGAGGAGGAGGAGGAGGAGGAGGAGGAGGATGATGAGGAGGAGGATGATGATAGCCAAGTATTCTTGTCTTTCATTTTACTGACACCCAAGAAAAAGTTTCGCTGCCCTGCATTTGTAAATAATGGTCTTTAGACCTGCACTATCACATGACAGTCCTTGAAATCAATCTCTCTTTCCCTCAGCTTCCAGTCAGCTGGTGGGGAGATGGTTGGCCACGAAGGGGGAGGATCAGGAGGATATTTGGACCTGCACTATCACAGGACAGTCCTTGAAAACAATCTCTCTTTCCCTCAGCTTCCAGTCAGCTGGTGGGGAGATGGTTGGCCACGAAGGGGGAGGATCAGGAGGATATTTGGACCTGCACTATCACAGGACAGTCCTTGAAAACAATCTCTCTTTCCCTCAGCTTCCAGTCAGCTGGTGGGGAGATGGTTGGCCACGAAGGGGGAGGATCAGGAGGATATTTGGACCTGCACTATCACAGGACAGTCCTTGAAAACAATCTCTCTTTCCCTCAGCTTCCAGTCAGCTGGTGGGGAGATGGTTGGCCACGAAGGGGGAGGATCAGGAGGATATTTGGACCTGCACTATCACATGACAGTCCTTGAAAACAATCTCTCTTTCCCTCAGCTTGCAGTCAGCTGGTGGGGAGATGGCTGGCCACGAAGGGGGAGGATCAGGAGGATATTTGGACCTGCACTATCACAGGACAGTCCTTGAAATCAATCTCTCTTTCCCTCAGCTTGCAGTCAGCTGGTGGGGAGATGGCTGGCCACGAAGGGGGAGGATCAGGAGGATATTTGGACCTGCACTATCACAGGACAGTCCTTGAAATCATTCTCTCTTTCCCTCAGCTTGCAGTCAGCTGGTGGGGAGATGGCTGGCCACGAAGGGGGAGGATCAGGAGGATATTTGGACCTGCACTATCACATGACAGTCCTTGAAAACAATATCTCTTTCCCTCAGCTTGCAGTCAGCTGGTGGGGAGATGGCTGGCCACGAAGGGGGAGGATCAGGAGGATATTTGGACCTGCACTATCACATGACAGTCCTTAAAAACAATCTCTCTTTCCCTCAGCTTCCAGTCAGCTGGTGGGGAGATGGTTGGCCACGAAGGGGGAGGATCAGGAGGATATTTGGAGTACATCCTAAGACATGGCGCCTCCAGACTTCTCAACACCTCGGTGGAGAAGATCACCTATAAAACTCTCAGGTAGCCAGGAGTCTGTGAGGTCTTTAACGTGGGTCACTGAATGGGGGAGCTTGCAGTCTTGTTGGAATTACATGGAGTGGTAGCTAACAGTCTCCAAAATCTGTGGCAACTGAACAGTGAGAATTGGCCAAGATGGCCCATTTTCACTGCATAATTTCTGAGCCCTTTCCCCGGCACCATAATTGGAACTGTTTGGTGTGTCCGCACTGCCAACAAAAAAGCTTATTTCAAGGTTGAGACACTTGCTCTTTTCTTTTGCACATACCATTCTAACTTCACAACAAAATATCAAAAAAACCTACACCAGAAGTCCCCACAACTGAACAATGAACAAACTCATGTCATCATTCATGGGAAATGTTATTGCTGATTTTTTGGTAAGTTTTGTAAAACACATTTCATGCCCTTCCCCCCTCATTACTGGAGGCATATGCCGTGACTAGCTGCTTGGTCCAGTCAACACCTTGCAGCATATGCCGTGACTAGCTGCTTGGTCCAGTCAACACCTTGCAGCATATGCCGTGACTAGCTGCTTGGTCCAGTCAACACCATGCAGCATATGCCATGACTAGCTGTTGGTCCAGTCAACACCTTGCAGCATATGCCGTGACTAGCTGTTGGTCCAGTCAACACCTTGCAGCATATGCCGTGACTAGCTGCTTGGTCCAGTCAACACCTTGCAGCATATGCCGTGACTAGCTGTTGGTCCAGTCAACACCTTGCAGCATATGCCGTGACTAGCTGCTTGGTCCAGTCAACACCTTGCAGTACATATGCCGTGACTAGCTGCTTGGTCCAGTCAACACCTTGCAGCATATACCACATCTACCACATTAAGGGTTAAGCTTGATCAGCCTCTGACACTCCCATGGTTAAAAAGGATGCTTCATGACATAATTTCTTGTCTCTTACTACAGTCTTAGGCCTTTCAAATGGGTCGGTCACATTGTAAAGTAGCCAATGGCATGCAAGGCATTTTCTTGTGGCCACATCAAGGTAGCCAGTGGTCATCTGCAGGTCTTTTCCCTGGTTGCCCAGTATGGAGCGAAGTAAAGGTAGGAATTGTGAGTGTAGGTAGGCCACAAACTGAGTGATTTAAGTTTTGTTCTTTCTTTCTTTCATTCAATAAAAAAACATTGCATTGGCTCAGTAAAAAAATATCGGAAGGAGAAAAACCCACACTCCATCAGACCTTGTCTGCAGAAGCTGTAGAAAACTGAAAAGGTGGGTGTAGTGTGGTTGGGGTGGGTGGAAGGTGGCTTGACCCCAACCGGACAGTGAAAAAAATTATTAAGGAATTTCCTTCCTCAGTCACTAATCACATTTAAAGACAATGACGCCTCAAACTAAATCCGGCATAAAACGAAATCAACTCAATTACTCAAACATCTTTCAAACAAAACTTTCACGAACCTTCAAATGAAAAATGAAAGATGGGAAAGAAAACAGTTACAAATTAAAAAACATTTACAAAACCGCCCAGCGGGCGTATCCACAACAGTTCTTAGAATCCTGTGCTTCCTTCAACAGAGAGACAGAGAGAGAGAGAGAGAGGAGAGAGAGAGCATTTTGTCTCCCCTTGTCTCTTCCAGCATGAGTTTATTCAGTGCAGTTTGAGGTTTTGGTACTAATCATTTTTGTCGCTTGCAGTACAAAATGTTCAAGGATGGTAAAATAATTATTTACCAACAAAGTGAATGAATTAGAGCTGTTTTTGTAGTGACCCAAAACATCTGTAGAGTAGGTTGTGTTGTTTTTTATCTCTGGGTAGCTGCACTTGTACATTCCTACTTTTGAAAGAGAGCCAACAGTGCTTTGGATGGAAAGCACAAACAATACTTTTTCCTCTTTGTTTTTGTTGACTGATAAGCAGTGATGTAAACAAGCTGAAAGTAGTGCATAATGGAAAGTCTGAGTGACCATGAGCAGCCAATGAATCAATCCTCTCATCATCCATCCACCCCCAACTCCCCACTCCATCCCCCTCCCCCCTTTGCCCCAAAATCTTCTTTTTGTGCTGACTGCTGCCAATATTATTTATCTGCTACTTTTGTTGTTGTTGAGTTGTGTAAATTTCACGAAAACAAACATTTTGTTCACATTTGAAATGACACCAAAAACTAAGTATACTTGTAAAATCAACAATTTCTCATTTTGTCGCAGGGCTTCACATGCATGTTTGTTTTCTTTTGTTGCACAAATGTTCACGTTGCTCAAGCATGCTCTGATAAACTGAAAGCCACATTTCATTCAGTGGGTTTCCAGTCTCTATTTGAAGTTTGTCCGGGAACAGTTTCTCAGTAACTCAGGGAAATTACACCTTGATTGGGCTTGCCAGAGCGAAAGACAAGTAGTTGTTCCTTGACTATGTTAGCAATATATATGTCATCTTACACATTACTGGACACCCATTGTGTATGGTTGCTGTCATTACTGATGATATGATGCGTTGTGTTTGTTACATTCATAGGTTGGCCTATGGGCCAATCTTTGGTGAAAAGTAGACTGGTCTAGTGGCCAGATATCAGAGCACTGACACCATAACTTTTTAATAGTGTCAGATAGTGAGAATAGGACACACCATGGGACTTACTCACGAGGGATCTGATCTGCACTGAGCTGAGATTCTCTGATGATCCTGAAAGTGTTTTAATGACTGTTGAAGAATTTTTGGATGTAGATATTGGTATACATGTGTTAACTCCTCCATCCAGCCCCTTTAAATTCATTCCATGTGGAATGATTAAAAAGCAAAAACCTCACCTTTCAATGTTTGTGTGTGTTTTGGTTTTGCCCAGAAAATTGTTCTGCATGAAGATAAAGGCATTTTAACAAGAGGTGTTCATCAGCAACCTGTACAATCAGCAAGAAGGTGCCCAAAAAATCAGAGAATGGAAGAGTTAATTAAAGAGACGCCATGTGGTAGATGGCCTGAAAAAGGCTGGTCTGTGCTCCTCTAGTTGGTTTTAAGGGTTTATTGGGGCTCCACCTGTGACACATTTGTACTCCCTCTGTGGTTTGGGGGTCAGAATAGACCCACCATGTCTCTCTACATGATTCATAAGAGGCTAATAACTAGGGACGTCATGATTTGATTAATGCTTATATTATACTAGTGATTTTCATGTTCAATTACCTTACATAGCCTACAAAGGCTGATAGGTCATTAAACTCCATCCATCCATCCATCCATCCATGATGACACATTTGCACACAGTGCACAAGAATTTGCTCTCAAACGGCATTTTATCTTTTAAGGAACCAAGACCTGCAGGAGGTGACAGTGGAGGTGGAGGGGAAGAAACCCTTGCGAATGGCCCTGGCCTATGGATTTCGCAACATCCAGAATATTGTGCTGAAACTGAAGCGGGGCAAGTGTCCATACGACTTTGTGGAGATCATGGCCTGCCCTGGAGGCTGCAACAATGGAGGAGGCCAGCTTCGCCCTGAGGAGGGAGAGGACCCCAAAGATCTCCTGGCCCGAGTCAACAACCTGTACCGCGCCCTGCGATGCATCGACCCAGTAGAGGTGGAGCAAGTGAAGGCACTGTACAGAGACTGGCTGGGAGGAGCAGAGTCTGAGAAAACTCGGCAGATGCTGCACACGAAGTACCATGCTGTGGAGAAAATGACCAGTGCACTGACCATCAAGTGGTGACAGCAGTGGGGTGGTCATGCAACAAGCAACCAGAATGTTGCCATCCACAAGTGCGAGGAGGCTGTGAGACAGGAAGGGAGATGAAGGGATAGAATAGAGATGGTAGATGCTCCTAGAGAACATGGAACCCATGGTCTATTATATGATTGTATAGCTCTATGGCCATGGGGCCCAGCTGAGTAGGGACATTATGAGCAGCAGCTGCCATATGTGTAGCGGATGGATCGTTGCCCCAAGAATGCAGTCATGATGTTTGCAAGAATAAGCATGGGCGGGAGATGCAGCCAATGGATGAGCAGGAAGGTGGCATGATTGAGACAGTTCAGCAGCCAATGGATGAGCAGGAAGGTGGCATGATTGAGACAGTTCAGCAGCCAATGGATGAGCAGGAAGGTGGCATGATTGAGACAGTTCAGCAGCCAATGGATGAGCAGGAAGGTGGCATGATTGAGACAGTTCAGCAGCCAATGGATGAGCAGGAAGGTGGCATGATTGAGACAGTTCAGCAGCCAATGGATGAGCAGGAAGGTGGCATGATTGAGACAGTTCAGCAGCCAATGGATGAGCAGGAAGGTGGCATGATTGAGACAGTTCAGCAGCCAATGGATGAGCAGGAAGGTGGCATGATTGAGACAGTTCAGCAGTCAAAGGGAAGAGCTTGCTGTACCTGGAATGCAATTTGGTTTCAAGGCCTTGTCCATCCTGAAGTTGTGTGCATCTTCCCCTCACTTCCTGTCATGCCCAGAGTATCGTTTGAGTTACCTCCCTTGAAATGCTCACACATATACTGCATGTGTAGCTAAAACTAGCTGCTGCTTTTCAGTTAAGAATTCCCGGACTTGAACGAACATAAAGTTACTCTCATGTGCATCAACGTGTAGGGTGGTTTCCAGATAACCTCCTCAGGAAAAGAAAATCATGGTAGAGATTTGTAAGGAGAAAGAGGAGGTTAGGGTAGGGTGGGTGGGAGGAGTAGTAAGATGTAGAACTCATCAGAGCTGTCCAAGAGTTTCTCTTCTACTATGAGTTATCCTCTCTTTTTACTGTTGCTGCCAAGAAGTTCTGCAATGTCATATTCTGAAACTCCCACCTCCATCTTTGTTGTCTTGTGCATAATGAGTTTTCCATATTGTTCCGCCTTGTGAGCACTGCTGCTGCCTCTGTCTTTAGTGAGAAAGAGAAACACACCAATCTAGTGTGCTTGGGAAGATCATAACAGCCTGCTCAGAGTTGATGTTTATGTTTTTCTGTGATATAGAGTGATTTGTGATTTGTTCAAAAATGTATCTGTAAAGACATGTCTGACTGCAGTTGTAAGTGGGTCTGTGGGGCAACTAGCAAGGCTTGACTATAGACGTGAAAGTGTAATATCATGCATACTCATACGAACCTTGCACACACACACACATAAACACACATGCATGTATGTATGCATGCACACACACACATGCATGTATGTATGCATGCACACACAGACAAGCACAAACATGATGCATGCACACATAGGCACATGCACACTGAGTTGCAGTTTTCTGTAAATTTGTTCACTCTAAAATTTTGAAAGTTTACCTGTTGATGACCTTGAACACTCACTGAATTTTCAAGGTCATGCCCATATTTCTGATGCACAAAGGTTAAAAAAAAGACAAAAGACAAACATGACCAAAGTCTTCACTTCAGCTTTACCACGGTGGTATTGTGGCCCAGGAATCAAAGTTTGTATGCAATTTTATTGTTGGTATGTTGATTTGCATGGATGTGTCAATCATTCACCACTTTCCAGACTGTGTCTGAAGAGGCTGTCAAGAAAGTTATTCTCGCCTCCACTCCCACCACTTGCGACCTTGACCCCATCCCCACCCCCTTTTAGTTGAATGCCTTGACTCTCTTCTGCCCTACATCACATCTGTTGTTAACGAGTCTCTCTCATCTGGCACCTTCCCTTCCGTGTACAAGTCAGCCATAATTAAGCCACTCCTGAAGAAGCCTTCTCTGGACCCCAACGTTTTGAAAAATTATCGCCCAGTCTCTAACCTCCCCTTCCTGTCCAAAGTTATAGAGAGACTAGTACTCACCCAGCTGCAGCAACATCTTGCAACCAACAACCTCTTGGCACCCCTGCAGTCAGCCTATCGTAGCCACCATAGCACAGAAACTGCCTTACTCAAAATTCTCGGTGACATTTACTCTTCTTTAGATCATGGAAAACTTAGCATTCTCACCCTCTTAGACTTGTCAGCGGCTTTCGACACAATAAACCACAACACTCTCCTTTCACGCCTGCGAAACACTTTTGGAATTTCACACTCTGCCCTTGCTTGGTTTCATTCTTATCTCACTGACAGATTTCAAACGGTCTCCATCAACAATCATTACTCAGCTTCTTCTCCTGTCCAGTTTGGTGTTCCCCAGGGCTCAGTATTGGGTCCAGTTTTGTTTGTTCTTTACATGCAACCTTTGTTTGACATAGTCGCTCAGCATTCAATCAATCAGCATGCATTTGCAGATGACAATCAGCTCTACAAAGACACCACCTTAGATCAATTCCAACCCACGTTAGACACTCTACAGACCTGTCTTTCTGATGTTAAGTCATGGATGTCACACAACAGACTGCAGCTGAACGATTCCAAAACCGAATGCCTTCTTGTCAAGTCTCAGAGACTAGTGAAGCCTTCTGTCAGGGTTGGAGACGCTGACGTCGCCTTTGTTCCATTAGTCAAAAACCTTGGTGTCGCCCTCGACTCTCATCTCTCTCTTTCCGACTTTGTCCAAAACACTTGCAAATCCGCATACATACAACTCAGACAGATAAGCGCAATCAGACACCTTCTCACTACTAAACTACTACTATCCTAGTCTGTGCTCTTATTCTCAGTCGCCTGGATTATTGCAACGGCCTTCTTGCTGGCTGTCCCGCATATCTCACTGATGAACTTCAAAGAGTGCAAGATGCTGCAGCTCGACTCATCTGTAAGTCAAAAAAGTCAGATCATCTCACTCCTCTCTTCCGCTTTCTCCACTGGTTGCCCATTAGTGCTAGAGTCCAATACAAATTGCCTGTCTTTGCTACTATTACTTCGCTGAATCCCTTCCTCAATATCTCTCTAAACCCATGCGCACCTACACACCCGCTTGACAGCTACACTCTTCTGCAGACACAAGAATCCTCAGTTTCCCGGAGGACCCTCCAGTTAAAACAAAATTTGGTGAACGCTCTTTCTTTTATCAGGCTCCCTCTATCTGGAATGACCTCCCCGCCTCTGTTCGTCACTCTACTTCTCCCTCAACCTTTTGCTCTGCTCTCAAAACTCACCTCTTCTTGAAATCTTTCCCTGATCCTGTCTAAGTTTCTTCATCTTCCTCCCCTCACTGTTCTCTTTGTACTCAGCTTGCCTAAGCCCCCTACCCCCCTCCTGTCCCTTCTCCCCCTCTCCCCAGTTTCATGGTTTAACGGTGACGCTGTACATCAGTTTGTCGAATGTCTGAAGTGAATGTCTGACTCTTATGTTATTTAGTTTATTATAATTAAGTTGTGCTTGAGGTGATTGACTGTTATTGTATATTGTAATGGTTGTGTATGTATGCGCCAAGTTCAGCATGTCTTAAATCATTGGTAAGGTGCTTTATAAATCCACACATTATTATTATTATTCACCCTGACCTCGCAAGAAAGTGACATTCATTACTTTTTTTCAGGAAATTTGTTATGTTGTGCTATTTTGTAGTGTACCAGCATTTTGGTGACTTATATATTCTGTCGTCAAGTATATTGTTGTGGTGAATTATATTATTGCTGGATGTGTGTTGGATAAGGAGAAACTGACCCCTTTATCACCTGATTATTCGTTTACAAGACTTTCCATCTGGCTTTCATGTGTTTTTTGTGTGTGTTTTTTTTGGTTAATAATATTTGTTTATTTCGCCTGATTTGCTTGAATAAGAAATATGTCTTTGCACCACCACCACCAGTAAATATTATGGTGCAAATAAGGAATGTCTTGCAGGCAATTCATTTGATCTGTGTAGCTAAATCCATCATAGAAAAGGATATAATATCAGTCTAGCTTTTTCCCCTTTTATGTATACATTAAAACAATTTTTTCAACATAATGAATTTGGGTTTGGTTTTAAATTAGGAGCTGTGAATGAACTAATTGTGTGTTGCTCTTGTTTGCATATTTAATGTTTGTGTGTCTTTATCTTGTTTTGTCTGCAAATCATTGTTCGTCTTCCATTGAGTCTGCAGTAATATCATAGTAGTTTCCATCCTGTCTTCATCTGTCGTGCTCTATCTCTCTCTCTCTCTCTCTCTCTCTCTCTCTCTCTCTCTCTCTCTCTCTCTCTCTCTCTCTGCATGCATATGGTGTGTGTCTGCCCCAATGTCTGTTGGTGTTGCTGTGACCATCTTTGTATTTCTGTCTTTATCTCTCTTTCCATCAGTCTATCCATTTGTGTGTCTGTCCATGTACCTGCATATGACATATTATGTGCCCTTGTGTGTGTGTAAGTGTATGCATGTGCGTGCATGTGTGAGTGCATCTGTCTGTCTGTCTGCCTGTCTGTGTCTGTCTGTCTCTATCTGTCTGTCTTTGGTCTGTCTGTCTGTCTCTGTCTGTCTGTCTCTGCCTGTCTGTCTGTCTGTCTGCCTGTCTGTGTCTGTCTGTCTCTGTCTATCTGTCTGTCTATCTGTCTTTGGTCTGTCTATCTGTCTCTGTCGTCTGTGTCTGTGTGTCTGTCTGTGTCTGTCTGTCTGTCTCTCTCTCTCTCTCTCTCTCTCTCTCTCTCTCTCTCTCTCTCTCTCTCTCTCTCTCATTTTTTCTAGCCAGTCATCTTTTTTTCCTCCTATTTTTTCAGGACAAATACTTTTTTTCCACTCTTGCTTTTAATGACAGAATATACAAATCAAGCTTGGAATGAAATAAGGTAACTCGAAAGCTTAAGTTCTGACCATGAAAGGGAAAACATTATTTACAAATGAAAATAATGAAATAACCTCATGTAGGTAGTAAAATATATAGCTCATATACATGCATAGATATACCACATTTTGCTTGAAGACAACTTTGATATTACAGAACAGTCCAAAACGCATTGACAACACCTTTTGAATTGCATTCACAGTCATAGAATCACAAGTAATTGTGACATTTTGGAACACTTCAAATGAACATGTACAGCACACAGAGCGTGTCAGTTATGCGGCATTGCAGTAGTTATATAATCGTATGTTTTTTCGCTATGATATGGACAATAGTTTTTTGGAATGGTGCTGGACTCGGTGAGCTCTGGGAACAGAAGAGTAACAAACGGCAAAAGCTGCTCGATGCCCCCTGGTCATCTGGAATCCCTGGCTGCGGGGCTTTCAGGGTCTGCGCTTGTAGCTCAGCTGAGGGCGGCCTCAAGCAGCATTAATTAAGAGGCAACCGGGACAGGGTCACATCATTCTGTCGCTGCAGTGATGCTGTCAGGTAAGAAGACAAACCCAGAAGCCCGACTGCTGTCGCTGTTCAACAGATTCCTTCAGCCTGAGATCCACAGCAGCAGTTTATTGTTAAGCTCCGAGAGACATCCGGCTTGTAAAAATCTGCGCAAACAGAATTTACTCGTTGACCCTGTCATGTGTGCCAAATCCAACAAGAATTAGACACGTGACATAAACTTACCTCCAACCTGGGGGAAAAAAGCGAATGATTGGTTTCTAACAGCTGAACTGTACAAGTGGTAACACAGGAAGTGAACATTCCGCTGAATCGTAAATAAATAAGGCTAAAATCTTAGCAAGGCAGTGATCCATTGAAAGAACTAAATCAGTATTTGCAGCACGTGCAGCTCTGGGACATAAACGAAACAATGACTTGGCTGTTTCTCAACAAGCTGAGCCTGCCAGACCAAAAATTAAATACCAGAGCATGTTAGTGATAAGTTTGAGAAAAATGTGTTCTGACGTGCTCAAAACCGCAGCAGAATATTGTCTCCTGATATAAACTGATCGTTAGCTTATTTGTACGGGTAGGTGTAGGCCTGTGTGTCGACTGGCAAACTGAACGATAAATCACATTGCGAACACAGTCGTGGTAGATGTGCAAAGTTTTGGAAACAAGTTAAAGCTAGCTAGCGCAAGTGTAAAATTTCCACCGCATGCTTTGGCAGCCTGAACAGCTCCTGAACACAAAAACTTGTTTGTCCTATTTTATTTGATGAGTGCGTCGGGAATGATTAGATTTTCGACTTGCTTTGACAACAGACAGCTCTTGTCGTCTTGCTGTTTTGCCTGTCTACCTAAGTCATGACACTGCAGCAAGTTGGAACCCGGTGCCACTTCTACACTGCTTGGTCAAACACATGTCGAATTGATTAGAAAGGAATAATGCTTTTGGAGAGGAATTCCTCTTACACTGATATTAGCGTACAATAAGATACGAAGAAGAAATGCCTCTCTAATTTTCAAAATGAATAGCAAAACCTCATCTGTCACTTTCAAAGAATCCGTCCATTTTCATGTTGCACAAGAAAAGGCTGAACTTTGTCTCACGCAGACAGGCACTGCTTCTGGCTTCGTTGTTGTTGTCGTCGTTGTTGCTGTTTTAACATTGTTTACTTAGCATTGTACACACGGAGGATATTAATGAGCAGCCTATGTCTATCGACAACTGAAACAGCTGAACGAAAAATGCAAAATCTTTCTTTCTGTGCAGTTGCATCAAATAACTTCACGTCCTGCAAAGCTCCTTTGGTCCCATGGTCATTTCAGTACATCGACCACTTGCATCTTCGACCCTTTTTTTTTCAAAGTCAGAGCAACTGTAAACGTTGACATATTAACTTTGTCATATTTATAATGGATTACTCTAGTGATTAGTTACTTAGTTCTGCCATCCACCCAATCGACCACAAACTACACGTACAGCCCAGTAATAATTTCAGGTCAATGAACGACCTGGTCACCTCGGAAACACGAGTGTCACGAGAGAAGAAAAAAAACACACCCTCCCCCACAACATGAAACGGATGTCATGTAGCCTCATTTCCAGATATTGACCAGATATGATGAGAGGGGTTAGATATGTTGTTACTGAGGTTTTGATAGATTTTGGAACCTGCATGCATTTGTTTACAACACAACATCGTGTTTTTCTGAGCTTTCTGTCGGCAGCCGGACCAGTTGGTCCACTGAGCCTACACAAAACAGCCCCCGTGATGACAGCAATACGTTGCCTTCAACACGATGCCTTTAATTTGAAAACCCATTTGCTCACAAAATGTCATACGAATGGGTACCAGTCTTTAGCAGCACACATCTTTATCGCCATATCTCCTATTTTCAAGGTTTTTACATCGTTGGGAAGAAAAATGTCTCCACTTTATGACCATATGCATAGCTCAGAATTTCCAATAGGGAACTGTCGACTCATGTTGTGATGGAAGGTCCCATATTTGAGCCTCCAAGTAAAAGGGAGGGTAAAATGCTATTTCAAAAATGATTCGAGTAATCAGCCAAAATAGGCCAAGAACGATGAAACCGGGCATTCTGAGATTTGTTTTGTTAGTTTTTCTACAAATTTGGTAAATGTACTTTTTATACATATTTCAACAGACGTAAACGATACACATATTTCAAAACAATTTACTGATGCACAGCTGCAATTATGCCATCAGGAATTGATAACGTTCACAGGCAAATTACTCTAAATTGTTACAGAAATCATAAATGTTCATAAATCAGTTTCAATAATCCTAGATTAGATAGCTCAGTTCTGTTGGTTTTTATGCTCATTTTATTATTCTCTCCTTCTCTCCTTCTCTCCTTTCTCCTTCTCCTCCTCCTCTTCTTCGTGAATGAATACGTTTTTATTCACGTGATTTATGAAGACCAAAAAAGGGTGGCAAATAAGAACGATTAATTGAAGATTTTAGCCTCCGTTTCAATTGGACACTCACACATGTTGAGTCTGCATGGTCAGCCACGAGAGAAGTGGACAATGCACTAGCTATAGCGCAGATTCTGGGAGCGAGTGCATACCAGAACTTTCCACGAGAAAACCAGCCATGCGTTTACAGCTCATGCCATCACACGGCTCTCTGGTAGGAATTCTGACGTGGGTTGAACGTGACATGAAACGAATTTCTTATCTCAAAAGTTGCCACATCACTTGCTCGGATATTGCAATCTGTGGCGTATATTTAATTGATGTCGAACAAATAACTGGGAGGAAATGTTGATAAATTCTTGTATTGTCAGGTGAGACGAAATATATGTGGGCTGCGTGGTAGAGGGTAGGTGAGGCAGGGAAAGGGAGAGGGGAGTTGGCAGAGGAATCGGTGAAATTATTGCATTGCGTCATATACATCAAATATATAAATATATATCATTTGTATTTGTATTTTAATTCATCTGCTCTCGGCGGGGGGGGGGGGGGGGGGGGGGGGGAGGGGGGGGGGCGTAAGGGAGCGATAACGAAAGAGATGGGGTACTCGTGAAGGGGAAGCCTCGAGGGATAAAAGAAAAATGTTTAATCTTGTTCTATCTCTGAAGTCTACTACTCCACGTGTTCTGCTGCATGGGCACCCCTGGCCAGACTAAAGGAGTACGCAGGGCTTTTTGCCTTCACGTCCCGTCTTCTTCTGCGGCAGGAAGACGGCGCGGATGGCCTCGTCAAAGACGTTCTTCAACCCCTTCTGCGTGAGGGCGGAGCACTCCAGGTACTTGACAGCGTTGATCTCCTTGGCCATGGCCAGGCCCTGAGGATAGGTGATGGGTGCCATGTTCTTTGTGCGCAGTTTCTCTGTGGTGTCCTTGTCGTCCCGAAGATCCAGCTTGGTGCCCACCAGGATGATGGGCGTCTTGGGACAGTGGTGAACCACCTCAGGGTACCACTGTGTGCAACAGAAGAAACAGTCGGTGAAGGAGGTGTAGCGCTGTACACGGCAAATAGAGATAACAGACAGTGAAGAAGATATACTACTGTGCACATGCACAGTGCGCAGCTAGAGACACTACCTGTTACAGAAGAGATAATGTTGTAAAATGTGCACAGCATGAAAAACAGGTGGTACAAAATATATATATATATATATATATATATATATATATATATATATATATATATATATATATATATATATATATATATACCATTGTACACAATACACATCTAGAGAAAACAGGTGGTACAAAAGAAATATACCATTGTACACATGTCACAGCAAGAGAAACAGTTGGCGCAAAAGGGATATACACTACTGTACACAGTGCACAGCAAGTGAAATAGTTGGTACAATGGAGATATAACATTGTATACAGTGCACATCTAGAGACAATATGTGGTTCAGCAGGGGTGCTACTGTACACAGCTGGAGACAACATTTGGTAAAGGAGACATATCGCTGTACACAGCTGGAGACAACATTTGGTAAAGGAGACACCGCTGTACACAGCTGGAGACAACATTTGGTAAAGGAGATACCGCTGTACACAGCTGGAGACAACATTTGGTAAAGGAGATACCGCTGTACACAGCTGGAGACAACATTTGGTAAAGGAGATACTGCTGTACACAGCTGGAGACAACATTGGTAAAGGAGATACCGCTGTACACAGCTGGAGACAACATTTGGTAAAGGAGATACTGCTGTACACAGCTGGAGACAACATTGGTAAAGGAGATACCGCTGTACACAGCTGGAGACAACATTTGGTAAAGGAGATACCGCTGTACACGGCTCACAGCTAGATACATCCCGCTTGGTAGAGAAAAAATACAGTATTTTACAGCTAGAGAAACGGTTCGTAGAGAAGAAATGCCATTGTACACAACACAGAGACAACCGCTAGTAAAGGAGGGCACTGTTACGAACAGCACACAAAGACAGCAGCTGTGATTCTAAGTTTCAATTCATATATAGATGGATTCCATTGTCTGCAGTTTAAGGCAACGATAGGCAAAGGAAAGACAGCAGTAGTTAGGGACTTAGGGGTCCCGCCTCACCCCTAATGAGGCAGCTGCTCACTTTTTAAAATTAATTGGTCAACTAATGACTTTTCAATCTGGAGGCAGGGAGAGGCATGCCACCGCTTGCAGCCCGCATGGCTGCGAAGCCAACAGGTAAAGGGACGTAACTTGCTTTGCATGTTAAAAACGACAGCCATGTCCCTGACACCGGCGTCTGCCCTACATATGTGCCACGATGACAACAGCGTGTGCCACCTCTCTGCTTTTGCAAAAGCTTGGAGCCAAACTCGCTCAACTGCCTGGCAAATTTCACCGCAGGGTAAAAATAGATACTTATTGCATCAGCCAAATTGTCGTCTGCTTAGGCTCCCTCTCTCTCTCTGTCTGTTTGTCTCCATGACTGTTTATCTGTCTGTCTCTGTGTTTCTATCCCTGTGTGTTGTTTTTTTAAACCCACAAACACACACACACNNNGTGTGTGTGTGTTTGTGGGTTTAAAAAAACAACACACAGGGATAGAAACACAGAGACAGACAGATAAACAGTCATGGAGACAAACAGACAGAGAGAGAGAGGGAGCCTAAGCAGACGACAATTTGGCTGATGCAATAAGTATCTATTTTTACCCTGCGGTGAAATTTGCCAGGCAGTTGAGCGAGTTTGGCTCCAAGCTTTTGCAAAAGCAGAGAGGTGGCACACGCTGTTGTCATCGTGGCACATATGTAGGGCAGACGCCGGTGTCAGGGACATGGCTGTCGTTTTTAACATGCAAAGCAAGTTACGTCCCTTTACCTGTTGGCTTCGCAGCCATGCGGGCTGCAAGCGGTGGCATGCCTCTCCCTGCCTCCAGATTGAAAAAGTCATTAGTTGACCAATTAATTTTAAAAAGTGAGCAGCTGCCTCATTAGGGGTGAGGCGGGACCCCTAAGTCCCTAACTACTGACAGCGTCTCATGTAGCACACAAGGATGTGTTGGGGCACCGAAGTACCACTGTAGGCCTACTTTGCATACAGCGCATGCCAACAACACTTCGTGGAGGCCAGCAATTAGAGCGGAGTAAAGTGTTTCAAAGATCAACCTTTGCTTGTCCTTGACAATAAACGAAGTGTGCCAAAATGGCGCAGCTACAGTGCACAGCGAAGCGTGCGAAGTTGTATTCTGCTCTACTTGTTACAGATTCTTTACCATTGACGTTTTTGTTGAAAATCGACAGACATTCGATTCATGTTGATGTTAATGCTCTGCGTACGTGTGCCTCGTGTGTGTGTTTGTGTGTGTGTGTGTGTGTGTGTGTGTGTGTGTGTGCGTGTGTGTGTGCGTGCGTGCGTGCGTGCGTGTGAGCGTGCGTGCGTGCGTGCGTGCCTGCTTGCCTGCTTTCATTTCATAATGCACACAGGAGAAGGAGGGGAGAAGTGGGGTGGAGAATGGGGATGTGGGGTTGCTGTTTAGAAAAGAGAAGATAAAAGAAGAAGGGATATGAATAGTGGCTGGTGATGGCAGGAAGAGCATGTGGTGTTCCGGTTGGGCCAACAAGTATTACGACAGAGACAACCACCAGAAAAAGGCAGAGTACAGAGGGACAGTACAAAGGCACAGTACAGAGGGACAGTACAAAGGCACAGTACAGAGGGACAGTACAAAGGCTCAGTACAGAGGGACAGTACAAAGGCACAGTACAGAGGGACAGTACAAAGGCACAGTACAGAGGGACAGTACAAAGGCACAGTACAGAGGGACAGTACAAAGGCACAGTACAGAGGGACAGTACAAAGGCACAGTACAGAGGGGCAGTACAAAGGCACAGTACAGAGGGACAGTACAAAGGCACAGTACAGAGGGTCAGTACAAAGGCACAGTACAGAGGGACAGTACAAAGGCACAGTACAGAGGGACAGTACAAAGGCACAGTACAGAGGGACAGTACAAAGGCACAGTACAGAGGGACAGTACAAAGGCACTACACAGAGGGACAGTACAAAGGCACAGTACAGAGGGACAGTACAAAGGCTCAGTACAGAGGGACAGTACAAAGGCACAGTACAGAGGGACAGTACAAAGGCACTACACAGAGGGACAGTACAAAGGCACAGTACAGAGGGACAGTACAAAGGCACAGTACAGAGGGACAGTACAAAGGCACAGTACAGAGGGACAGTACAAATGCACAGTACAGAGGGACAGTACAAAGGCTCAGTACAGAGGGGCAGTACAAAGGCACAGTACGGAGGGACAGTACAAAGGCACAGTACAGAGGGACAGTACAAAGGCACAGTACAGAGGGACAGTACAAAGGCACTACACAGAGGGACAGTACAAAGGCAGAGTACAGAGGGACAGTACAAAGGCACAGTACGGAGGGACAAAGGCACAGTACAGAGGAACAGTACAAAGGCACAGTACAGAGGGTCAGTACAAAGGCACAGTAGAGAGGGACAGTACAAAGGCAGAGTACAGAGGGACAGTACAAAGGCAGAGTACAGAGGGACAGTACAAAGGCAGAGTACAGAGGGACAGTACAAAGGCAGAGTACAGAGGGACAGTACAAAGGCAGAGTACAGAGGGACAGTACAAAGGCAGAGTACAGAGGGACAGTACAAAGGCAGAGTACAGAGGGACAGTACAAAGGCAGAGTACAGAGGGACAGTACAAAGGCAGAGTACAGAGGCACAGTACAAAGGCAGAGTACAGAGGCACAGTACAAAGGCACTACACAGAGGGACAGTACAAAGGTAGAGTACAGAGGGACAGTACAAAGGCACAGTACAGAGGGACAGTACAAAGGCACAGTACAGAGGGACAGTACAAAGGCACTACACAGAGGGACAGTACAAAGGCAGAGTACAGAGGGACAGTACAAAGGCAGAGTACAGAGGGACAGTACAAAGGCACAGTACAGAGGGACAGTACAAAGGCACAGTACAGAGGGACAGTACAAAGGCACAGTACAGAGGGACAGTACAAAGGCACAGTACAGAGGGACAGTACAAAGGCAGAGTACAGAGGGACAGTACAAAGGCAGAGTACAGAGGTACAGTACAAAGGCTCAGTACAGAGGGACAGTACAAAGGCAGAGTACAGAGGGACAGTACAAAGGCAGAGTACAGAGGCACAGTACAAAGGCACTACACAGAGGGACAGTACAAAGGTAGAGTACAGAGGGACAGTACAAAGGCACAGTACAGAGGGACAGTACAAAGGCACAGTACAGAGGGACAGTACAAAGGCACTACACAGAGGGACAGTACAAAGGCAGAGTACAGAGGGACAGTACAAAGGCAGAGTACAGAGGGACAGTACAAAGGCACAGTACAGAGGGACAGTACAAAGGCACAGTACAGAGGGACAGTACAAAGGCACAGTACAGAGGGACAGTACAAAGGCACAGTACAGAGGGACAGTACAAAGGCAGAGTACAGAGGGACAGTACAAAGGCAGAGTACAGAGGTACAGTACAAAGGCTCAGTACAGAGGGACAGTACAAAGGCAGAGTACAGAGGGACAGTACAAAGTTACAGTACAGAGGGACAGTACAAAGGCACAGTACAGAGGGACAGTACAAAGGCACAGTACAGAGGGACAGTACAAAGGCAGAGTACAGAGGGACAGTACAAAGGCAGAGTACAGAGGTACAGTACAAAGGCTCAGTACAGAGGGACAGTACAAAGGCAGAGTACAGAGGGACAGTACAAAGGCTCAGTACGGAGGGACAGTACAAAGGCACAGTACGGAGGGACAGTACAAAGGCACTACACAGAGGGACAGTACAAAGGCACTACACAGAGGGACAGTACAAAGGCACTACACAGAGGGACAGTACAAAGGCACAGTACGGAGGGACAGTACAAAGGCACAGTACGGAGGGACAGTACAAAGGCACAGTACGGAGGGACAGTACAAAGGCACTACACAGAGGGACAGTACAAAGGCACTACACAGAGGGACAGTACAAAGGCACTACACAGAGGGACAGTACAAAGGCACTACACAGAGGGACAGTACAAAGGCACAGTACAGAGGGACAGTACAAAGGCTCAGTACAGAGGGACAGTACAAAGGCACTACACAGAGGGACAGTACAAAGGCACTACACAGAGGGACAGTACAAAGGCACAGTACAGAGGGACAGTACAAATGCACAGTACAGAGGGACAGTACAAAGGCACAGTACAGAGGGACAGTACAAAGGCACAGTACAGAGGGACAGTACAAAGGCACAGTACAGAGGGACAGTACAAAGGCACAGTTCAGAGGGACAGTACAAAGGCACAGTACAGAGGGACAGTACAAAGGCACAGTTCAGAGGGACAGTACAAAGGCAGAGTACAGAGGGTCAGTACAAAGGCAGAGTACAGAGGGACAGTACAAAGGCAGAGTACAGAGGGACAGTACAAAGGCAGAGTACAGAGGGACAGTACAAAGGCAGAGTACAGAGGGACAGTACAAAGGCAGAGTACAGAGGGACAGTACAAAGGCAGAGTACAGAGGGACAGTACAAAGGCAGAGTACAGAGGCACAGTACAAAGGCAGAGTACAGAGGCACAGTACAAAGGCAGAGTACAGAGGCACAGTACAAAGGCACTACACAGAGGGACAGTACAAAGGTAGAGTACAGAGGGACAGTACAAAGGCACAGTACAGAGGGACAGTACAAAGGCACAGTACAGAGGGACAGTACAAAGGCACTACACAGAGGGACAGTACAAAGGCAGAGTACAGAGGGACAGTACAAAGGCTCAGTACAGAGGGACAGTACAAAGGCACAGTACAGAGGGACAGTACAAAGGCACAGTACAGAGGGACAGTACAAAGGCTCAGTACAGAGGGACAGTACAAAGGCACAGTACAGAGGGACAGTACAAAGGCACAGTACAGAGGGACAGTACAAAGGCAGAGTACAGAGGGACAGTACAAAGGCAGAGTACAGAGGTACAGTACAAAGGCTCAGTACAGAGGGACAGTACAAAGGCAGAGTACAGAGGGACAGTACAAAGTTACAGTACAGAGGGACAGTACAAAGGCACAGTACAGAGGGACAGTACAAAGGCACAGTACAGAGGGACAGTACAAAGGCTCAGTACAGAGGGACAGTACAAAGGCTCAGTACAGAGGGACAGTACAAAGGCTCAGTACAGAGGGACAGTACAAAGGCAGAGTACAGAGGGACAGTACAAAGGCACAGTACGGAGGGACAGTACAAAGGCACAGTACGGAGGGACAGTACAAAGGCACTACACAGAGGGACAGTACAAAGGCACTACACAGAGGGACAGTACAAAGGCACTACACAGAGGGACAGTACAAAGGCACAGTACGGAGGGACAGTACAAAGGCACAGTACGGAGGGACAGTACAAAGGCACAGTACGGAGGGACAGTACAAAGGCACTACACAGAGGGACAGTACAAAGGCACTACACAGAGGGACAGTACAAAGGCACTACACAGAGGGACAGTACAAAGGCACTACACAGAGGGACAGTACAAAGGCACAGTACAGAGGGACAGTACAAAGGCACAGTACAGAGGGACAGTACAAAGGCACTACACAGAGGGACAGTACAAAGGCACTACACAGAGGGACAGTACAAAGGCACGGTACAGAGGGACAGTACAAATGCACAGTACAGAGGGACAGTACAAAGGCACAGTACAGAGGGACAGTACAAAGGCACTAC
>JAWQFJ010000546.1:0-17500 GCA_034096865.1 Theodoxus fluviatilis
GATCGATGGAGGAAGATTGTTCGAAAGTCATCAGTGGTGCCTCAACAACCCATCTCAGGGTTAAGAGACTGAACTGAACTGAACCTCCTGGCTGAAAAAGTAGCCATGTCAGAGGAAACTCACATCTCGGATACGCAAGCAGATTCTTCACCAAACTTTGCTTCCAAGATCAATCCGTGGGGAAAGATGAGTCGATAAGGGGCTTCCGTGCTTGTTTGGAGATGGCAATTTCAGCAGCAGCTGAGCAAACGAGACAGGAAGAGAAGAAATATGACACTGGTGGAAGTAACACTGGAGCCCCTGCTCCTTGGTCTCTGGTGAGGACTCAGAGGAAGCTCTGCTGCTCACAGACTTTACTTATCATGGTGTCATCTACTGTAGATTTCACCAGCAAACCAGCACCACCAGCACGTCAGACGCACCGCCTTGCATCAACTGCGACACCCACCAAAGCAGCTTCGTTGCTTGGCAACCAACAGCTGACTGCCATCAAGCCAGCAGCGACAGCGTCTCACGCAACACGGGCAGCACGTGGGTGATGAGCAGCAGGCCTTCAACGAGTCCAGCCCAGAATGCTCAGATAGCACTAAAACTACAGATATTTCGGACTTTTGCTTGAGGAAAGTGAATGCTGTGCCTATGTTCACGTATATACGCAGAATATCGCATGACTGGTTGCTAGTCTTGAACTTGTTTGTATCAGTGTATTCTCCTAAGTTTGTTCCAACCCATGTTTTTTATTAACTTCTCTCTCTCTCTCTCTCTCTCTCTCTCTCTCTCTCTCTCTCTCTCTCTCTCTCTCTCTCTCTCTCTCTCCTCTTCTCTCTCTCCCTTCTCTTCTCTTCTCTTTCTCTCATATCTTCTCCTCTTCTCTTCTCTTTTTCTTTCTCTCTCTCTCTTTCTCTCTCTCTCTCTCTCTCTCTCACTCACTCTTAATTGTAATGGGCCGCTGGCCTGCACAATAAACAAGTTCGTTCGTTTGTTCGTTCTCACTCACTCTCTCTCACTCACTCTCTCTCACTCTCTCTCTCATGTGTGCATATTCATATGCTCTATTGCGCACACGCGCACACACACACAAACGCACACACACAAACTCTCACGCACACACACACACACACACACAAATGCGCATAAATACACACACACACATACACACACATGCGCATAAATACACACACACACACACACACACACGCACAAATATCCAATATTTTAATCAACCTCTCCAATCATCACCTTTGCAACCACAGGCCTGTACGCGCTGACGGCTGCCGAGAGCACGGCCGTAGGGACCACGCTAGTTCAAGTCTCGGCGCTGGACGCCGACTCCGGGGCGCTGGGCACGGTGGCCTACTCGCTGTCTGGCGGCAACACAGGGGCAGTCTTCCGCCTGGACCCCGGCACCGGACACCTGGTCCTGGACGCCGCTCTGGACTACGAGGTCATGTCTTCCTACACCTTGACCGTGGCGGCAACCGACGGCGGCGGGCGTTCAGGCACGGCCGCTGTGGTGGTGACTGTTCTCCCCGTCAACGAGCACACGCCCATCTTCCTCCCTGCCAGCTCCTCCACCGTCAGCCTTCCCGAGAACTCTGCTCTTGGCACAAGTGTGATCCAGCTCAGTGCATCAGACCTCGACAACGGAACGGATGGTCAGATCACCTTCCAGGTAAAGCTGCTGTTTTTTCACTTCTCAGGCTGGATACTCCGGGCATGATACGCGTTTACTTTCGCATGTAATGGAGATAGATTCGTTTGAGACACGGTACCCCTAACAGTTCGGGGGGCATATGCCGAGGGAGGAAATGAAGCGTCCAGAGTAAATGGTCATTAAAGCTTAATGATGCAAAAATTTGTCGCGTGATTCTCACATTACAAGCCGTTAGGCCCTGCTGGCAGAGATAAACCGCGGGTTTGCATCATAAGCATGGTTTTTGGAGATGCAGGTCTGCCCACAAAATCTTCCGCAATGGCAGCTCACTGAAAGTTCTACTACTGTATTCTTCCGTTTCTTTCGCGCAGCTATAACAGATGACAAATAGCGTTACGGGTAAACATGTGAAGCTTTTGTATTTTCCCCCCTTTTTGCGAGTGTCTCACAAGACTAATTAGTACTGTCCTTCACGTTGTTCTGTAGCATACTTTCTAATCCGCCTGTCATTATCTCTTTCTAGTAGAGATCAGATTTGGACACAGCTGGCATGAGACAGGAAGGATGATGATAATTTCATGGCCTTAGGTAGAAGGAGTCAGTTATAGAAAGTCTAGCACTTTTTTTAAAAACATGGTCTCCTCCTATATATACAAACTTAGTCCAGCGGTGTTGGAGCACACGGATCCCATTCTTCGTAGATGTCGGTGTCCTGAACTTTCAGAAAGTGGTTCCCAGCAGTAATTACGTCATCATCAGTGTCAAGATGGAGACCACAGAGCCCCTTCATCTTGGGGAACAAGTAGTGGTCCAATGGTGCCAAATCAGGTGAAAAGGGCGAGTGTTTGACGAGTTTGAACCCGCATTCCTGGATGGCAGCCATCGCCACTGTCATCATGCCCAGAGAGTTTCGGGACCCAGCAAATGGACACATTGGTCAGTTGGAGTTCGTTATGGATAACTCCGTGGACGCGTTCCTGTGAGATACTCAGCTCTGTGGCAATGTACCGCTGTAATATTCGTTGATCTATCATGATCATGTCGTGAATCATGTCAGGGGTCTCCCGTGTGGTGACGGTGACAGACCCTCCAGGGCGGGGGTCGTCCTCCAGGCTGTCTCCGCCACGTTTGAATGTACTTCACCATACTATAAGAAGGATCACCTTGGGTAGCAGATGACTGCACGAACGCTGATGTTGTATATTTTCTCAGACAGTGCTAACTTGCAAATTTTAATTATGCGGAACAGAAATACCACAACAGTTGTAACTTCAGACTCTCTGCATACTCACTAAAACCGTTGAACTGCACGCACATGTAACAAGAGCATCTCTTTCTATCTCAGGCCACGAACTTATCAATCACCTCTAGTATATGAACATATTTTGGAGCTCTGATGATAAAATGTTATCTCCCTGGAAGGCGGAATGTTTGCATACTGAGAGAGTCACGTATCAAATATTATCAAGCTTTTCACACGCCATCTATTTTGTGTAGTATATCTATTACTGTTGTCGCTACGATAAAAGTTGAGCCGGAAATTCAGTTACTGAAACAAGAAATAATTCCCACAAATCCCTGTAGTTGACAATAGAATTCCAGAAAACCTTTACTTCAAACTGTTCCCTTTTTGAATGTTAAATTTCAGTTCCATTCATAGATTGGGCCTTTAATGGAAAGTTGACACCTCTCTCAAGGCCCCTTCAGGTTCAAGCCAGGTCATCCAAGTTCTTAGCACTCCAGTCGTTATCATGCTGACTAGGACGTCAGACAGACTGCTTGTGATGGCTCTCTTCTCTCCTATAAGATAAAGCGAGGACTCATGATTTATGGTGCGCGCGATGTCAACGGACCTGCCGACAGCAGAACATTGTGTTATATATCCACAGTCTTTGATGTAGCCGAGTGCGAAACTCGCTACAAAATAGGCCTAGTCTGTCCCCCCTTTATACTTCTATTTTACTTTAGTATTGTACTTTGGTTGAATTAGAGTGGATAGATGTGTATTTTGATGCCTCTATTTTGGGGTAATTTCTGCAAGAAACACCGGTTTTGCCGCTGTGTTTGTCTGTTAAATTTGTTTAACTTCTTGCTCGGTAAATCCGTAAGGAAACGGGTCATGTTATAGCTCGTTAGAAAGGCCGTGATTTACCCTTTACGATCATATATACATCTTTTTGTAAATAATTCCTGTTTTCTTGTATTTTATACTTTAGTCAGTTCAAACATCTTCAAGCACCCGACATTTAACGTCTACATTTGCCAATTTCTCGTAGCAGTGAAGTCTTTCAGAGTTTATTCTTGTATAGTTGTGAAGTTCGCACTCCCAGCATTCCGTACATATATAATTTCCTATGGTTTGGCAGCAGATTAATGTCGAGCGCGATTGTTAAAGTTTGGCAACAAACACAAAAAGTCGGGAATCGGTCCCTCGCAGTGCCGCTGTGCGCGCACTCGACCGGTGCTCCCGATGCAGTCCGCGCGCGGTAAATATAAACGGGTGGGGGTACCTCTAACGTCATTCAGTACGAACATGTTCAAGAATCCGCGGGCAGGTCATGGTTCTTACGAGGACGGCAATTTCTCATTCCATCGTGACGAACCTTGTTACGGCAAACCTCTCCTGGCGTGAGGATGTACGACATGACCCTGCAAGGACAGGTCAAAGGACCCACGGTTTGCTTGCCTACTTTGAGGCCACCATGTAATGTAGCAGCTGAGTCAGCAATATCTAGGAAATGGAACTGATGACCAAAATTTAATGAATAGTGTTTATGTAAAAATTGTTATAAGAATATCACTCACACGTAGCTTTGCGTCTGACGCTAACGGAAACAACTACTGTATTCTCACGTCAAACACTTTGAGGTCACGGTCCTTGCTGAGAACCAAGAGGAATCCCTAGGTTAGGTGTCTCAAAGGGAACGCTCTGCAGTGACACCTTTCACCTTTATTACACCACCAAACAGTCCAGCGTGAAACAGAGCAATCGTTTGAGACTGGCGAACCAGAGGACTGCATAAGGTTTCAGGTGAGATGAGAGATATAATTTAAGCGAGGTTACTCCTTTGAACAGGCATTGCTCATATCATTGCAATTGCAAAGTAAATAGTTTTTCATGTCACCTGTCGTTTGAGAAGGACAACATTTCAATGTTTTTTCTTCTTTATTTTCC
Organism: Theodoxus fluviatilis; assembly: GCA_034096865.1. NCBI lineage: Eukaryota > Metazoa > Mollusca > Gastropoda > Cycloneritida > Neritidae > Theodoxus > Theodoxus fluviatilis. Next base: position 4,830 of record JAWQFJ010000546.1, read on the forward strand.
GTTTTTCCATAAGTCTTCACTTCTCATATCAGTGGACATTAATCAAGAATTGATCACCGTGCATTCTCCCTGACCTCACAGGTACTCAGTTTATTCCTGGGTGGAAACAGACAATGTGAGTCAAGCATCTTGACCAAGGATGCTATTTTACAATGTATGAAATTTCGAACACTGTACCTGACAGCCGCGAATTACTGCAGGCAAGTGTCCTAACCACTGGACTGGAGCCTCAGAAAGTAAACTTGAATTTCATAATGACAACACCAGGATAAGGTTCTGAGTACACGGTATATACAAATGATCTAAGCTTCTAGGCGAGACATGACTGATGCCGGGAAATGTCATTTTCACGAAAAAGATAGCTATGCTGCAAGGGTTATCAGGCTGAGTGTGAATATCATCAAGGAGTATGTTGACTTTTGGCTGCCTGAGCTGATGATATTACTCTTTCCCACCACAAGTTCCTAATGGAAGCTTTTCTAATATTGATAAATCATTTTAAGTGTCATTTATGCATTTGTTTTATAATCAAACAAAACTATAGCATAATGACATGCGAGACATTCGTGCCCACAGATGTCGGGTGGTGGTGCTGGCGGACGGTTCGCCGTGTCTCCATCCACTGGACTGGTGACGGTGAGTGGGACTCTGGACCGAGAGACAGCCACGTCTCACGTGGTCCAAGTGCTGGCTGTGGACGGAGGGGCCACGGCAAGGACTGCCACCTTCACCCTGACCGTCCAGGTCGATGACGTAAACGACAACGCCCCAGCATGCAGTAGCAGCTACTACACTGCTAGCGTGACGGAGAACGTTGCCACAGCAACGTCTGTTGCCCAACTGGTCTGCTCAGACAGTGACCAGGTGAGTCCTGGATGCAGTGAGGCTCATTGTGCGTTAGGGCCTCAAGAGTCGCTTCAGCTGCTGTAAGACCATCAAGTGCTGTTCTGTTTTTAATTGGTGAGAGATATAACCGTTACTTTGTCAACTTAAAGTGTCACGCATTTCCTTCAACATCATGCACGAGGTCTTTGTGATGATGCATGCAGCTCATGCAAGAAATGTCAACATATACTGGATCTTGACAGTTGGAAATGAATTATTTGCGTTTGATTTTAAATCACATTTTGCTGTATGTAAGAGCATAAGTGATGATACTGGGTAAACATTTGCTGTTTCTATAGGACCCCGCAGGTCTGAATGGAGCTGTGCAGTACGCCATAACTGCTGGTAACCCGGGTGGACTGTTCTCAGTGGATGCAGCAGGACTGGTCAGCACTGCGGGCAGCCTGGACAGAGAAACCGCCTCCTCTCACCTGCTGACCATTCTCGTGTCTGACAAGGGCACACCACCTGGCAACGTCACAGTCCAGCTGTACGTCACAGTGGCAGGTCAGTGACGTCACCTTTGATTTAGCATGCACTAATGATGGCAACATACTGGAAAACACTGTATAGGTAATACATTCATATCTAGGAAATAATGATAATCAATACGACGTGCATCTGAGAAACAGGCATTCCACATTTCGTTACTTCGAAACGTTAATGCCAACATTTGACCCTCTGTGGTTTATTGATAGGTGTTAAAGCATTTACTTTGTTCTACTTTACATTTTGAAATTCATGGCAATGGAATCGGTTTAAACACTTAGCGACTGAAAGATTGTTCGCGTGGTAAGCGATCTCGAACTAATCCCTGTGAATGTAGGTCAGTCTGGGACGCCTGTTTCCATACTCAATGCTCCTTCTATTCCATGGGTGCCATCCCTATTTCCAGACGTGAACGACAACACGCCGTCAGTGAGCGTGGTGCCCGCCCTCCCCTCTGTGTCAGAGGCAGCCTCCCCTGGCACTCTGGTCCTGCAGCTGGTGGTGACAGACCTGGACGCCGGCATCAATGGTGAGGCCTCCACTCACTAGGGCAGCACACTTTGTCAGCCTCTCTCGAGTCATAAACAGATGATAGCGATGTGGTTGAGAATTCATTACAAAACTAATTAACAAGGTTGTCAAGAGGGTTTACTTGGAAGGATCAGTTACAACGATTTGCGAATACAATTTGACAAAGGAAACATTGCTATCAGCGAGGTGTTTCAACTTCAATTCACTTCAATCTGCAGAGTCAGCTGTTTCGAGAAAGAGGGACAGACATGACAGTTCCTTGCATAAGCATCTCTTTACATTCAGCAGGAGATGGATCTTCTTTTAAATCAGCGAGTTTTCTCTTAATGATCATCTGCACTAACCAATTAAGTATAAGTTATTTTAACGAAAATGTTTTCTTCGTGAAAATTATTATGAACACAGTTGCTGCTACATAAATGTATTAGTGTTTCCAATCTGTGCATTATCAACTTCAAGATCCCATGTCCACACTTGCCTGAGCTTTCTATTTTCGTCACCCAGGTGACGTCACTCTGGCGATGACGTCAGGGAACATGGGCGGGGCCTTTATGCTGGACGGGACTTCGGGCAACCTGACCGTGCAGGGAACACTAAATCGAGAGTCCGTTCCGTCTTACGTCATCATCTTCATAGCCACAGACCACGGCACGCCTCCTCGTACCGCCACCACTACGGCCACCGTCAACGTCAATGACGTCAACGACAACGCGCCGTCGTGCACGTCATCGCTGCTGGTGGCCACTCTGGCAGAGGACGTTGCTGTGGGGACAACGGTGGCGACGCTGACGTGTCAAGACGCCGATCTGCCGCCCAACAACGCGGTGACGTACAGTGTGACGTCAGGAGCTCCGGGAGGGGAATTTTCTGTAGACTCCACCACGGGGGCCGTGAGAGTGGCTTTGGGGTTGGATGCCGAAGCGAGCAACGTCTATGACGTGGTGGTGCGCGCCTCTGACGGCGTTCTTCACAGTGACGTGCACGTCCTCGTTACACTCACTGACGTCAACGAATTCCCTCCCCGCTTTCTGCCGTCGGCGTCCCTAGTAACCTCTGTCAGCGAAGCGGCCATCTTGGCGACTTCCGTTTTTCAGTTGTCGGCGACAGACGACGATGTCACCAACTTTTCCCTCGTCTTCTCCATCGCTGCCGGCAACGCCGCAGGTCACTTCACCCTCCACTCTACCAGGTGAGCGGACGTGGGAGTTCCTGCCCTTGAAACGAGATCTGATGAATGAATAAATCATAGTAGTAAGAATTTAATGGAAAAATTGTGAGTGTGTGTGTGTGTGTGTGTGTGTGTGTGTGTGTGTGTGTGTGTGTGTGTGTGTGTGTGTGTGTTCCTTGATGATGGACTTCTCTTTTTTAATGAACCGTCTTCCTTTCCGTCTCTTGTTTTTGACAGCAGTTTATTTTGAAAGTTTTCTGTGACGTTCAACTATGAGATCGATTGGACAACTTACGGCTGTAGATTTCGTCTGGGGAAAAACTCTCCACTAAAAATGTCATTTTGCCTTATAAGGACATATGTCCTTGTTTGTTTGTCTGAGGTAGTGAAAATGGCATTTCGTTTTCTCTTACTTAGTGATTTCTGCGTCATCGGTCGTTTTACGAACTACATGAATTTTTGCAACCTGGAATGAAAAGAATTCGCACATTATTGTAAAGTGTTGCAAGCTATAATGCACATGTTATCTTTCGACAAGCAACACGCGTCTGATTATGAAAATGGCACTACATGAACCCTCGCGTACCTAATTGCCGAATAGTTTGTTTGCAGAGAGGTACACATTTTATTGTTGGACTGACAACTTCACTAAACTTCGAAACCGATCAACTACCGCTCCATTATTGTCTCCCGCGACAAACCCCTCCCTGAACACCACGTCCATGGGCGTGTTTGTTTGGCCCCAAATCTCGAGAGAATCGCGAGGGCTAGGCGTTGCCTACGTTCCTCGATCATAAGGACGCACTCGTCGTGATGGCGGGAGGCCGAAGGAGGTCCGGAGCTCCCTCAATTGATGTGTTCTATGAAGTGAGAAACTGATGTGATATCTGAATCGTCAGTCATTTCGTCTATCGACAACTTCTTCACCGACTCTGGCACCATGACGTAGCAATGTTCTTCCGCCTTACGAGATGATTGGTCGTTTTTCTAGCTGTAGGAGCGTCTCACTCGCCCTCGACTAGCCATGCAGAGAGAATCGCGAGATTTGTGGCCAAGCAAACGCGCCTCATGTCTAATCTTCAGTCACGGATTTTCGAACTTTGTCGACCCCAGTTGACAGCTTACCACCTTTGCCTATGCAACCAACACTTCGCTCTGTAATTCTCACGCCGCGGTCTTCCTTCCGTCTCCAGCGGTGTGCTGCAGGTGGCACGAGCGCTGGACCGCGAGGTCACGGCCTCCTACACTTTGACCCTCGTAGTGGCAGACTCCGTGGGGGCAGGAGCTCTCTCTGCCACTGCCACCCTGGTCATCAGCGTCTCTGACGTCAACGACAATGCTCCTTCCTGTAGCCCCCCTTCCCACCTGGCCAGCATGGCGGAGTCCGCGACCCTGGGCAGTCTGGTGGCGCAGCTCACGTGCTCTGACCCTGACACCTCCTCGCCCACTCTGCTGTACGGCCTGTGTAGGTTTCAAGTCCTGGCGATACAGTGCTGGCTGTAGCTCTTCTTGGGTGCTGGGGGATGGCGATGGATGGTGGCGGTGCCGGTTTTACGTATGTGGTACGAAATGAATTATACATGGCATGCGTAGGTGACACTCGTAAAGACAAAGCTTGCTAGTCTTTCAGATCAATGCAAGTGTGTACGTGAATATGCGTATATGTAAATGTGTGTGTATGTGTGTGTGTCGTGTGTGTGTGTGTGTGTGTGTGTGTGAGAGAGAGAGAGAGAGAGAGAGAGAGAGGGAGGTGGCAAGAAAGGTAAAGAGAGAGAGAGAGAGAGAGAGAGAGACATGGGGGGAGGCAAGAGAAGGAGAGAGAGAGAGAGAGATAGAGAGAGAGAGAGAGAGAGAGAGAGAGAGAGAGAGAGAGAGAGAGAGAGAGAGAGAGAGAGAGAGAGAGAGAATTAGTTTGACACCTGTAATTGAATATTTCTCCCCAACTACCTGTCCTACCTCTATACCACCTTATTTCTTTACTAACACATTATTGTGCACTTAAAGTTTCTGTATTTCATCTCCGCCGCATACTTTCCAGTGTCTGTCGGCGACGGCAAACTGACTGTAGACGCTGGGACGGGTGCGGTGACCTTGGTGGCCATGTTGGATTACGAGACATCCATGCAACATGTCATCGTCGTGGTGGTCAGCGACCAGGGCAGTCCCACCCTCTCCACCCTGGTCAACGTGACCGTTCAGGTCGCCCCCGTAAACGAGGCCACCCCGTCTTTCCCTTCGGGTGGGTACAGCGCCTCTGTGGGGGAAGATGCCTCCCTGGGTACCTCAGTGCAGACGGTGATGGCCTCGGACAGCGACCAGGGCAGCAGCCAGGGCACGCCACGCTACAGCCTCAAGTCCGGGGACCCTCTGGGCCATTTTGCTGTGGACGCCGCCTCGGGCGTTCTTACTGTGAGTTTTAGAGGAATGTATGTGAATGGCTTAATGAATGTGTAGATGTACCTGTAAGTGTTTACCATTCTCATGCCATGCAGGCAAGCTCAAGACTTCATCTACGTTATTTCAGCGACCAAGAAGAGAAGATTTCGGGCTCTTCCTGAAACCCGTCGATGATGGCAATCTTCTATTTGGCTCTAGGAAATGCAATGTGAATGACTGTTTTTGGAATCCTGCGAATCTGAATAAATATAAACTATTTCGTGGGGTCACTGGAGTCGTTGTGATGAAATTTTTCATTATTTGCAAATGTCGTTACAAATAAATTGCCTTAATTGACTTTGATATCAAAGTTGATTCACAGTCGTCACTCATTGTGGTCGATCTGTTCATGGTTGTCGACAATAATATCATCAAAGTCAAGATTTTTGTCTGCTTGAACGCCACAATCATCACCACCACTAACTCACTTCATCATCATTTGTTGTATTCATCGCCAATGTATCGTCTTCATCCCCAACAACATTGCCGTCGTCGCCCTCATCATTTGACATTGTCATCGATATAGCTTCCATCACTCCTGCCATTATCACAACCGCGACCACAGCAACAAGCAACACACTACCACCACTACTGTCGTTGTCATAAGCATCTTGTCAATCTTTATGAGTACCCTCTTAGGTTCTCTTACTTTTAATGCCCTTCAATCGTGTCCTCTCTCTCTCTCTCTCTCTCTCTCTCTCTCTGTCTGTCTGTCTGTCTGTCTCTCTCTCTCTCTCTCTCTCTCTCTCTCTTCTCTCTCTCTCTCTGTGTCTGTCTCTCTCTCTGTGTCTGTCTCTCTCTCTGTGTCTGTCTCTCTCTCTTTCTCTCTCTCTCTCTCTCTCTCTCTCTCTCTCTCTCTCTCTCTCTCTCTCTCTCCAATCGGAACCCATTGTATTAATGATGATTGCTACCCCCTCCCCAAAGACAAGCTCTGTGTTGGCAGGTCGCCCGAGGTCTGGACAGGGAGACAACAGCCACGTTCACACTGACGGTGACTGCTGAGGACAGCCTACCTGGAGCTGGTGACGTCAGAACTGGAACCACCACGGTCACCGTCACAATCACTGACGTCAACGACAACTGGCCCCAGCTGACGCCAGCTGTCTACAGCGTCAGCGTGCTGGAAAACGCCGCTGTCGGTGCCACGCTGCTAAAGGTCATTCGCCCCCTCTGAACTTGGCTGTTGTTGCTGTTGTGCTGTCGTCATCGATATCAGTATTATCTTCTTTGTTGTTGTTGTTGTTGTTGTTGTTGTTGTTGTTGTTACCTCCGCCAATATAACTCAAAATCACTTTTTTAAATTCGAAACTATTTCTGATTAAATTTGATGCAAGATAAGGGTTTTATGCAATAAACAATCCATGACAGTTTGGAGGTTATCTGTCATAGATCGTTTTGGAATTACAACAATGAAGAGTTATTTTATCGCCTAGTTATTGTTGTTGTTGCTGCTGCTGCTGTTGTTGTTGTTGCTGCTGCTGCTGCTGTTGTTGTTGTTGCTGCTGCTGCTGTTGTTGCCGCCACTGCCTCTGCTGATGCTACTGTTCTTGCGGCTGATGTTATATCGGATAGCTGCTGTTCTTGTTGTTGCTGCTGCTGTTATTATTTGTTTTTGGTATTCCTACTGCTTCTACTGCCGCTGCTCCTGCTGCTGCAAAAAGTTTAATCTGTGGTGAATCGGAGTATTTTCCGAATGCGTTGTGTTGAGAATGATTCTTTGGATTTCGAGGGGATGCGAATGAGAGTCAAAATGAGAGAGCTCGTGCACTTTAGTATTTGCCAGTGTGTATAATTTAACGCGAGGCGACGTTATGTGCCACGCATACATTGTAGATTGTAAGCACACACAAAAATTGCACCTTTGAACCATTGTGTATACTGATGTGAAGAGGCGCACATATCCGTGTAGCTAAAAGAGCAGCAGAAATATTTTACATTGTCCATAGCTGAACACGATTACTCTTTCCTCTTGCTTTATTTTTAGGAATCTCAGCGAGGGAAAAAATTTCCGTAGGCAGGACGAACTTGTGTGACAAACTTACATGCAACAGTGTTCGAGTCTTTTTGTTAATGTTTTCAAACTCGATGCAAGGAGGACATCGAGAAGAGAAAATTATGATACTAAAGAGAAATAAATGTAAAGTGGGATTTGTCTTTGACTGCGTTAATTGCTTTGCAGGAAGAAATGTATTCTTCCGACAGGGAATGTTCCAGTTTTGGACTTTTTCGTGTCCGTCTGCTGGCCTTGGAAATTCAGTGCTGTTTTCTCTGACGTCAGGTGACAGCGTCAGATGCCGACAGCCCTCCATACGCCAACCTGAGCTACGTCATCAGTGGGGGCAACACGGGGGCTGCCTTCAGCATGGACGGCCCTCGACTGGTACTGGCAGCAGCCCTGGACTTCGAGACTCTGACGTCATACAGTCTGACCGTCACGGTAGGCTATTAATAAGCATGAAATAGAAATCGTATGTTGTGTCAAGAAGACAGATTTTCATAGCATGGTCAATGCTCTCCTCTTTTCTGGCCTGCACCAGTTTCTGTCCGGGGGGAGATTAAACGTGTGTGTAATCTTGTTATAAACTATTTCGATAAGATAATTTCCTACCAAACGATAAAAGTAGATGCCATAGGTGTGGGATTTTTCTCTGCTTTTATGACACAGGAGTGTTGTCTGTTTCTAAATGTGTATGTTAGGGTGAAATTGATGACCAATCATATTTTTTGCCCAGATGTATTTCGTGTTCATGCGTCCATGCCAGTTCAACCAGCTCCTGGCATGTTTGCTGAATATGGACACAAATGAAACAAAATACACGATTTTTTTTAATGGTCTTTGGCAAACGAAGACAAAAAAGGCACATCCACCTATCGATGAGCACACATGCTCTCTCTCTCTCTCTCTCTCTCTCTCTCTCTCTCTCTCTCTCTCGCTCGCTCTCTCTCCCTCTCTCTCTCTCTCTCTCTCTCTCTCTCTCTCTCTCTCTCTCTCTCTCTCTCTCTCTCTCTCTCTCTCTCACCTCCCTCCACACTCACTCACACAATTCTCGAAATCTTTCTGCTTTGGCGTCTAGGGGTATCAATCGTGGAGGGCGGGATAATTAATTCACTCACTCTCTCTCACGCTCGCATGACGTGACACAATGTTCATTAAGGATTTTCTTTAATGAAACTGAATCATGAATAAAATCAAATTCAAGGCAATATGAATAAAAATGTCAATCAATTCTATCAGTCTACTCTCTGACTGAAAAGTAGAGGATTAATTTCACTGACCCAAAACCCAAGTTGACCCAGAGTTACTCACAGTTCACGCAGATAGGCGATGACGCTGCTAGAACTTTCCAACGATGAAAATTCTGCCCAAAACGATGTCCACTCAGAAATGGGCATTCACAAGCACACACACTCTCTCTCTCAAGGCTACACCTCGAAAGGAGAGGATCAAAAAGGCCATAGACATTTGTGGGCTCACCCACACACACGTACACGTGCGGACACAGGTTTGAACACCAGCCAGCGTTCAGAACCGAACAACGAAAACTTTCATGAGGCGAGACGGCATCATAATCCGGCAAAACTGGACCTTCATTCATAGAGGACACTGTTCTTCTCAATACAACCTTTCAGATGGTCGAGGGAGGTTTACACTATTAACGTGTTTTCATCTCAACACGGAGCTGCTCGAAAATACATCTGCTCATAGCGACATTCCTTAAGTCAACTGGATTACATAATTCCAGCGTCTTCGACATGAGTTATTCGCAGCGCATGCGCCGCCACCTCCTGTCAATCAAATCCTTGTTGCGTCACTGATAATAAAAAACAGCTGGTTCAAAACCGGTCTCAGGGTGCAAAGCTCAGCTTGTTCCGGCCAAAACATCGACCTGGCGTTCGTTTCAAACAACACAGAAAATGGTACAAAGGCCGAACCATAACACTCTCTCTCTCTCTCACTCTCTTTCTCTGTCTCTCTTTCTCTCTCTGTGCCTCTGTCTCTCTTTCTCTCTCTGTGCCTCTGTCTCTCTTTCTCTCTCTGTCTCTGTCTCTCTTTCTCTCTCTCTGTCTCTTTCTCTCTCTTCCTCTCTCTCTCTCACTCTCTTTCTCTCTCTCATTCTCTTTCTCTCTCTCTCACTCTCTCTCTCTCTCTGTCTCTCTTTCTCGCTCTCTGTCTCTGTCTCTGTTTCTCTCTCTCTCTCTGTCTCTGTTTCTCTCTCTTTCTCTCTCCCCCCCCCCTCTCTCTCTCTCTCTCCCCCCCCTCTCTCTCTCTCTCTCTCTCTCTCTCTCTCTCTCTCTCTCTCACTCCGCCCGTCTGTCTGTCTTTCTATCATCAATCGAACTCTCTATACGACATGGGAGGAAAGAAAGAATAACAAATAAACTGCCATTTAAAATTTTCCGTGACACCCCATCTTTCTCAGGAACTTGATTCTTCAACTATACATGTGTATGTATGTGTATATGTTTACTTATGTGTATATGTAAGAACACACATCCTCACACACGATCTACGGCAGGTGTCAGACCAAGGGACCCCAGAGCGGGCCTCCACCGGCGCCATAGCTGTCACCGTGCTGCCTTTCAACGAGTTCGCGCCTGCCCTGGGCCAGACCACTGGTTCCGTCATCGTGCCTGAAGACACGCCAGTGGGCACGCTGCTGTACAGGTGGGAAGCAGGGCCGGCCTCTCGTTAGTTTTCTCACTGCAGGTCCGAGGGCCATTGCATTACTGATTTGGACATTTCATTTGCTGTCCACATTTTTCGCGTATTTTATAATACACTTTTGGGTGCGTTCCTGCCTTTGCGCAGCACAAGCCGAATTTTGAAATGAAATTGAGGTTCTGTTATTTTTGTTCTCAGTTCTGCGAGATTCCATTGACATTTTGCCATTTATATGCTCATATATAAGACCGCTGTTCGACAGCAGCCATGCAAGTTGAAGTCAGAGTGATTAGCTTGACAGTTCCATAACTACATCACAGCAATCCCATGAAAGTGACACTGGATTGGTGAAAAACTTTCGCAGTGCACCCAGCGAATATGCGATTAAATGTATTCTGCACTTCCCCACCTACGTATCCCTACCCCTTAATACTGTTCATTATTTCAGTATTTGTAAGGCATTCGTATCTGTTGTGTGGAGTAAATGCCGCCTTCATGAAGTAGTATGTAGTTGACAATTTCCTATTCACAGGTATTCAGTCACAGTGAAATCGGACTGTTCAAGCAATGCCTTGTGGCAGTCTCATTTTTTTGTACATGTTTCCATGTTGCAATTCATCTTCATGTTTTGACTGCAAAGGCTAAATATACAGCAGCTTTTCACCCAATACTCTGTCCTTGTAATAAAAAAACACACCGGTTTTCCAACAGAAACATGTTATCACATTCTTACATCACTGTTTCCATTATGAGTCTGTCGCGACCGTTACAGCGTGAACGTGAGCGACACCGACGCTGGAGCAGGCCATGGTGACGTCAGGTGCAGCGTGGATGCTGGCGACCCCGGAGGTGTTTTCCTGATGGATGCCAACAGCTGTCGCCTGTATCTGGCCTCGGCTCTGGACTTCGACGCGCCGCCCATCTCCTACTCCCTCACAGTCAACGCCAGTGACGGTGGCGGCCTTGCCAGCCTGCTAGCCCTTGACGTCATCCTGTCTGACGTCAATGACATCACCCCCACCTGCTCCCAGGCCACCTACACCGCCAACGTTCGCGAGGACGCAGCAATATCTACGTCTGTCGTGACGGTCAGTAGCGCTGGACGTGACAACGCGGTCGATGTCTCCTTGCCCAGTCCGACCCACGCTGGCTCTGAAGACATAGTCTTTTAACAACTTGTATTTTAAAATGTTGTCTTGATAAAGTGTAAATATGCAATGAATGCAGTTTTCCCGCGTTCCTCTTGTTATTGGTTCGAGTCCCCGGACGACAGTACTCTGCTACAAAGTTCTCTTTCTCTACAAGTCATGATTTATATGTCACAGACTCAGACCACAAAATGTTGCTTGCGCATTTTCATCATCAAGAAACATCGTTCTGTCTACGAAGAAGCCGCCATTTTGGAAATGCCAATCCAGTGTTTAATTTCGCATCCTCGCGAACGGAATAGATCACATGTGAGAAAACTCAAATGTTTTATATAAGTAGTATTCTGTGTGTATTTTACTTGCTAGAATAAACTCGCAGTAGTGCACGTGTTCGTCGCCATATTGTAAGTACAGGAACAGATTTGTTTTAAGTTCGCCAATGCCGCCACTGTTTCATGAACCGCTCTCCATCATAGGTGGTGGCCTCTGACGCAGACACGGGTCCTGGGGGCCAGGTGACCTTCACCCCGGTGGCTGGTGACGTCACAGCCCTAACCGTCGACAGCACGACGGGCGTGGTGACGACTGCAGTCAGTCTGGACTTCGAGACGCGACGTTCGTACATGTTGGTGCTGCAGGTCTCTGACGGTGGCACGCCCGTTCTCTCCTCCAGCTGCCTGGTGCAGGTACCTACCTACCTTCCTGTGGACTGCAACGCCGCTCAACTGGCGGGTGTCTGGACTTACATACCTTTAGCGTCGAGAGGGTTCTTTTTGTTGAGAGGATGTGATTTGGAGGGGGGGGGGGGGGGGGGAGGGCGTGGTAGTGGTAGTGATGGCGATGCTGGTGGTGATGGTGGTGGTCGTTGGTGAAGTTGGAGGTGGTTGTGGTGGTGGTGGTAGTCGTAGTGGTGACAGTGGCAGTGTAGATTCATAAGTTTTATTTCATGGAATAAAAACAAAATGCGAGTAAAGACGGGATACAGTCATTTCATATATTAATCATTTCCATCTATTCCATCTAGTCAGGAAGAGAATTTCGCGTTCATGAACATTTTTAAAAAAAATCAGAGAGAGAGAGAGGGATGGGGGGGGGGGGGGGGGGGGGTTCCATCTAGTCAGGAAGAGAATTTCGCGTTCATGAACATTTTAAAAAAAATCAGAGAGAGAGAGAGGGATGGGGGGGTGGGGGGGGGGGGGGGGGGGCTAAAGGAGGAGGCAGATTGGGAAAGCAAATTCGTGAGTTTGTTTCTTCTGAAGCAGTATTAAATGGGTTCTAAATTGTTTCCCCAGTGTTATCCATTGATTTCTTTAATGAAGATCATTTGAATTCAATGTAATTTATTAGTCTA
>JAWQFJ010000546.1:25000-30000 GCA_034096865.1 Theodoxus fluviatilis
CATTTGCTTTTTAAGCGCTGCAAATATGTACATAATCAGTGAGATATGTTTCATTTTAAACAGTATCTTTTAACATCGCTTTAATAGTTCTTATTTTGAATCGAAATGTTAAACGTATAAAATATTCTCGACTTCCTTTTTTTTCCATAGTCAGACTTCTGAAACACATCAGCACTCATTTTGTCGTCGGCAGAGTACACATCACTCAAGACTTTATACGTTTCCGTTTCAGGGGCAGTAACTCTAAAAAGCACCGCTGCAGCCAACTCCAAGTACGTGTTCGCCGTAGTTGCTAGGGACGCAGGTACACCGGTGATGACGTCAGCGACTCCTGCAACGGTGCGGGTGGATACTTTCATTCCTAACAGCGTTGTGGTCACCTTCAGGCTGACCATCAGTCGGGGCAGTTTCGGTGCCCGTCTGGCAGAGTTCCAGTCCCTGGCGACGGCTGCCCTGAGGACCCGTCACCCCACAGGCCAGGTAAAGGTCTGGTGCATCGAGGAGAGGGACATCCTCGCGTCCTCTTCCGCCACCAGACGCCGCCTGCTGGCCGACAGGTGAGGCGTGACGGGAGGTGTGTGCATGACGGGAGGTGTGTGTGTGACAGGAGGTGTGTGCGTGACGGGAGGTGTGTGCGTGACGGGAGGTGTGTGCGTGACGGGAGGTGTGCGTGACGGGAGGTGTGTGCGTGACGGGAGGTGTGTGCGTGACGGGAGGTGTGTGCTTGACGGGAGGTGTGTGCGTGACGGGAGGTGTGTGCGTGACGGGAGGTGTGTGCGTGACGGGAGGTGTGTGCATGACGGGAAGTGTGTGCGTGACGGGAGGTGTGTGCGTGACGGGAGGTGTGTGCGTGAGATGATGGGGACTCGGGATGGTAACAGTGGACGTAAGGCAAAATAAGTGTGTGTGCATGTGTATGTGTGTTTGTGTGTGTGTGTGTGTGTGCGTGTTTGTGTGTGTGTGTGTACGTGTGTGTGTGTATGTATGTGTGTGTGTGTGTGTGCGCGCGCGTGTGTGTGTGTGTGCGCGCGTGTGTGTGTGTGTGCGCGCGTGTGTGTGTGCGTGCGCGTGTTTGTGTGTGTTTGTGTGCGCGCGTTTGTGTGTGTGTGTGTGCGTGTGTGTGTGCGCGCGCGCGTGTGTGTGTGCGTGCGTGTGTTTGTGTGCATGTGTTTGTGTGCGCACGCGAGTGTGTGTGTGTGTGTGTGTGTATGTGTTATGTGTGTGTGTGCGTGCGTGTGTTTGTGTGCGTGTGTGTGTGTGTGTGTGTGCGTGTGTTGTGCATGTGTGTATGTTGTGTGTGTGTGTGTATGTGTGTGTGTGTGCGTGCGTGCGTGCGCGCGCGTGTGTGTTTGCGTGTGTGTGCGCGCACGCGTTTGTGTTCGTGCGCGCGTGTGTTTGCGTGTGTGTGTGTGTGTGTGTGTGTGTGTGTGTGTGTGTGTGTGTGTGTGTGTGTGTGTGTGTGTGTGTGTGTGTGTACAAACCTTAAGAACATGTAAGATTGTATTTGATATTCAGATTTCTAAAGATTAATATAGATGATGTTCGCATGCAAAATCCTTGAAAATAACATTCTCAGAGATTTTCAAATTAAAGACCACAGAAAGTCAGCCACACATAGCCATATGCATGTAAGAGATACATGAATATGGGCAAAATATGCGTGTGGATGCAGCGGCATAAACGAAATGAACTGCATCTGCTGAAAGAGGCTGCTGCAAAATAACCGAAAGTTTCAACCATTTGAGTTGACATCCGTGTGATCGTTACAGTACTGGTACTCAGTATTTTAAAAAATTCGCTTTACTTGAAGGACACAATATTCGAGGATATTATCATGAAAACAGCATCATACTTGAAAATACCGACTATTGTAAACTAAGTTGTATATCAAACAATTTCCGATCAACTGAACACCTCTCAACCATGGCTTCTTTTCAATCCAGGTTTACATTTACCCAAGACATCACGATAGCACGTTAAATCACAACGCCATACAGCAGTTTAGTGTGATTATAATGCATGTACTTAAAAGCCTCGAAAACAAAATTGAAGTCGAAACATGTGCGCGCGCACGCACATGCCCATGCACATACACGCACGTACACACTCGCCTCCCAAGCTACAGACACACATCCACAAACAGCGTTCACGTGCAATGCGTGCTGTCTTCCCACAATGCACAGCGCGGTGGACGTGCACGTGTACGCCCTGGCGGACAACAGCACTGCTTCCCTGGACAGTCTGGCGCAAGGCAAGAGCTTCGTGTCGGCGGAAAGTCTGCTGTCCGTTTTCACCAGCTCTGCCACTGGCCAACCCGGAGCCGCTCTTGAAAGTAAGCCTCTTTCTGTGTTATTTTTCACCGTACGGCACTCACTCTTTGCATGCCTATTTTGTTTTGGCAAGATCAAGAAGACCAATTGTGTTCACCTCCAATCAAAAGTAGGCAGACGTGCAGTTTTTTTTCATTCCATATGCACAAAATACCTCAAAAGCTAGATTTGTTATTAGGTTTCCTGACTGAGCCTTCTGCCTCTCCTCTACATATGTTTATTGAAGGGTAGATTTGTTTAAATATACAAATGGCCATGGTATTATCCTCGACCTTTTGCATACCGATATTTGTCCATTTTGCCTCTCTGTTGAGATTTTTTTCTTTGCATCTGTAACACGGTGTACTATATCAAAGATCGTGTATTTACACGATCTTTTACTATATTCTCCTTTGCCGTAATAAAGTTAAATTTTTCTTAGATGTCTGCAAGCTTTTGTAAAGGCAGGAGAAAAAGTAAAAGAAAACAAGAAAAAAAAGACGACAAAAGAGGGGAGAAAGACCGATAGCTTTAAAAATACTGCCAGTGATGAACTTCTTACATTTATGTGTGCAGCCGATATCCATCATTCATGAGTGGGGATAGACATGCTGCGAAATTAACTTGATTCCGAGTTTTGAGGTCATGCAGCTTTCGACGTGCGAGCTGCAATAAATCAGTTGTATGCGATGATGGAGACGATGATCGCCGCACTGTACAACTACGTGTATGCATCCCAAACAGATTCTGAAGACTATTAAAATTCTGTAACCGGACACCACCGTCATAGTCTGCACGCCACCTAGACTCGCGGGAAATGAATCGTATGCTGCACAGGGCTTTGATCACAAAAGGGAATATCTCAAAGTTGACGAATACTTGTTTTGCACTCTCAAAGGCTACTCGTACGTTTTCTCATAGAAAGAATGCTAATTAGTCATTTGTGTGTGTGTGTGTGTGTGTGTGTGTGTGCGCGCGCGCGCGCGCGCGCGTGTGTGTGTGTGTGTGTGTTTCTGTTTCAGTGAAAGCGAATTTGCATATTGTTTAATTCATTTGGTGTGTTTTACATTTTGCGGATACGTTTCCATACGCTCAACAGAACGTTCTCTTTGCTGTTTGAACACTACAGTCTTATAATTTGAAAATTTTATGTAGTTTAGGTAAAGGTAAAGGTGTTCGTTTTTATGTTGCGACTTTTCCACCCATTGATGGAAGCTCAAACCTCACACATTTACCCCCTGGTCATCGGGCTACCACTTTTTATCATTCCAACACCATCTCAACTCCCTGTTCAGCAAACACAGTTTCGTGACCTTTCTTCTGTGTGTTTATTGTACAACACATATAACACAGATTTGCTCAGTATTGTATTCTTGACGCTCGCTGCAGGTTCCAGTTGGGATTATTATGGGGTGGAGAAGGTGCAACTCTACTATGAGACCACCACTCCTTTCCACCAGACTCCTGCTGGCATCGCTCTTTTGGCAGCCCTCGGCCTCCTCTTCCTCGTCATCCTCATCGTCATCATCGTTTTCGTCGTTAGGCGCAACAAGAACAGGTAACAAACCACCACCTCATGCTCATAAGTCAGGGAAAGAAACCTGTGCTCGTCCTCAGAACGAACGTATTTCAGCATGCGTTGTGATGTCATTCATGGCAGTGCGTTTGTGGATTTCTGTTCCCACGCACACTATTATGTCAGGATACGGGTATATGCTGCTCTTTGGGCGAAATGATCGTTCTACCCAAGACAGGAGACGGAAATTTCTGCAAGTAGAGACTATGGTTGCATTCTTTTCTGGTTGAAATTACGATTTCGCTGGAAGACTGTCTATTTCTAAAACTGACATGAGTAGAGGTTGTATGGAGGCCGCATATATCCCAGAGTTGCATCCTTGGGCAAGGTGCTCCACCCACATTGACTTTCTTACCGAGGAGCAAACCCGGTCACAGCTGCACAGCGGCGACCGGGGGTGAAATCCCCCCACCCCCACCCCACCCTTCCCCCCCCCCCTTCCCCTACCCCCACCCCAAATAATTTCTTATTTCAAAAAGGACAAAAATAAAGATTATACCACTACAACTACTACAACTACTACTACGACTACCACTGCTGCTGTAACTGCTACTGCTACTACTACAACCACCACCACTACTACCACTACTGCTGCTGCTGCTGCTGTTGCTACTGCTGCTGCTGTTGCTACTGCTGCTGCTGCTGCTGCTGCTGTTGTTGCTACTACTGCTTCTGCTACTGTTGCTACTACTACTGCTACTGCTACTGTTGCTACTACTACTGCTACTGCTACTGTTGCTACTACTTCTGCTACTACTTCTGCTACTACTTCTGCTACTACTGTTGCTACTGCTACTACTGTTGCTTCTACTACTGCTACTACTGTTGCTACTACGACTGCTACTACTACTGTTGCTACTACTACTGCTACTGCTACTGTTGCTACTACTACTGCTACTACTGTTGCTACTGCTACTACTACTGTTGCTTCTACTACTGCTACTACTGTTGCTACTACTACTGCTTCTACTGTTGCTACTACTACTGCTACTACTGTTGCTACTACTACTGCTACTACTGTTGCTACTACTACTGCTACTACTGTTGCTACTACTACTGCTACTACTGTTGCTACTACTACTGCTACTACTGTTGCTACTACTACTGCTACTACT
>JAWQFJ010000546.1:35000-40000 GCA_034096865.1 Theodoxus fluviatilis
CAACAGGGCCCTACGAGCCCATTCATCCATTCACTCTCCACCAAGCAGTAAGGCAGGCACCTTCCAGGCCAAATTTAGCATGTTATTGTGCCGCTGTCAACTGATTAATAAAAACCGCTGGCGCTGAACCTCCAGGTTTTGGAGAAAAAAAAGAAGATCGGGTTCGAACCCGCAACCTCTCGAGAAAAGAGGAGGAAAAAACGCACACACACACAAACACAAAAAACCAGGTCGGGTTCGAACCCACAACCCCTCGAAAAAAGAGAAGAAAAAAAAGTTTCAGCACAGAATCGAACCTGGTCATGCATGACCAAGAGCCCAATACTCTACCAACTGTGCCATTGAAAACTTGTATGTATATGAAGCATTTATAACGACCTTGTCATAAACCCCCGTGGTTCGTATTTTGCACTGTAAATTGTAGAAAAATGGATGATAGCATGAACTGTTTGGTATTTCATACGGATCTAACCCATCAACGTCAATATTCTTCTCATAGTATCGCATTTTGGCGTCTGCTGGTAGAGGTTCAACATCGAAGCGTTTTGCTGAAGTAGGTTAGATAACTCTGTTTGACTCGATGTCATTACGCTGAAAATTAATGGTCGTTGTCCCCAACATTTCCGGGACAGGGATTGATTAAATCATCATATTTTTGTGACACTGAGACCAGACAATCAAAACAATTAGCACTAGGCCTTGAATCAAATCGTCGTACGAGATCTTACGTTGACTGCAAATGCGCAACAGTGCCGAGTGATTGTGTCGACATTCAGTTAGTTCGCTAGGCGATTCCACCACGACAACGGCAAAATTCCAACGAATCATGAAGAAGGCTGAAATGGTCGGTGTCGGTGGTCGTTGTGACTTTTGACCGGTACTGTACTCCATGCACCTTAACGGTCCGTGTGATTCGGGTGTAATCTTAAGCTTAACGACGTTTATTGGCAGTATTACACCCGAATCACGCAGCTGAGTGCGAGAATCTGGGTCACGTGTCGGCGTCTATTTTCATGGCTGGAGAGTGCCTGGCTAAAGTGCGTTAGAATCGTGCCCTTTTCACCCTCATTCCAGGCTTTTAACCAGCGAAGGCAACGATCTAGATGGTACATATACTTTACCGGTTTCACAAATGGAATGAATTTGACGCCAACACAGCGTAGTATCGCTTTTTTGCGTCTGCTGGTAGACGTTCATAATACAAAGAAGCCAAATGCTGTTTTGTGAACGTAGGAAAAGAGTTTGACTCGATTAGGCTCTCACATCTATTGACTATGGAGGGAGGTGCTTCGGAGTGTACGAAATCCATTATCCTGAAAATTCTACTCGCAAATGACGTCACGTTATACGACGTCAAATGATGACGTCACAGATTTTGCAAAATGGAGTCTGTTGAATTGTTTTCATTGAAACACCAAAATGTAAAAAAGTCACTTTCTTTTAAAACCTCGATTCTGAAAATTTGATAATATTGAATGGGACCTAACTTCCAGTCAGTGTGCAAAATCTCAAGGAAATCCGTCCAGTAGTTTTTGAGATATAGGCCGTGGAGACGGGACAGACAGACAGACAGACAGACACACACACAGACAGACTAATAAAGTCTGTAGGACCTCCAGTAAACCTGGAGGGAAAATTTATCAAGTATCAGGATGAGATGCGTCCTGACAAGAGATAACGTTGATACCTAAGTGTCAAACTTTCCCCACTGTTCCTTGCCTTGTTTTCCGTGAAGTATCTGGGGGTACCCAGGGGTTACATGGCGAAAGAGGTTGAGACCATGACTCACCAAATGACCATGGCGGTTGTAGTCTATCAGTATTTATCTCTACAGTGTTGGTCTTTCCTTTTTCACAGCTACAGGGCGTGTGTACGAGTACAACACGCGAACCAACGAACGCCAGTGGCTCTCTCCGGCAGATGGTCGTGGGATGAGGGTAGACAACTCTTCACCGGCTGGGTCGAGACCGGAAGTGACTCAGTGAGCGACCAGGGAGTGACTCCAGTCGACGCCGAAACCCTCTTGTCATGTTGCACTGTGATTCGCCACGTGTCATACTATAAATACTGCAATAGTAACTACTTGTGCCATTCAAAAGTTCGATAAACTAAACATCACTCTGTGTTAGAGCTGCTGCGATTTTGTCAAGTTCACGAAAGTTTTACAAGTTTGTACCTTTTATGTTGCAGTATTAAGAACGTGTGCCATTCATAATCTGACGGCTTCAACTTGCCTCAGAATTACTGTGACTTAGTCTTGAGAATGCATTTCTTTTATTGTAAAACTTCGTTTTCCATTTATCTTTTACTTTGTATTTTGCCCCAGTACTAGATGACAATGTACGGCTTGTACTGCACAGCCGCGATGTTACTGCTGTTTATGGAAATATATTGTAAGTTATATTCACGAGGAGCTGATACAAATATCATAGAATCTCACTTACGCCATCAGGCGTCACCTGATTAAATAATAATCTTCATTTGTCACCCTCTGTGCACAATTTATACAGAAGCACGAAAATTCTTTATTAAGCTGTGATATTATTCCTGTGATGTTGTTTCTATTGACTCTGTCTGTGAATAGTCTTGGAAAATTACAAATCGTGAAACCTTTTTGTGTAACTGTGATATTATTTATTTAGTATTGTCTATTAAACGTTTTACACATAAAACTCTTTGATGTTGCATAGCTTTGTTAGTTTCGTTCAGTTCAATTAGTTTGGTTCGGTCCGCTTGGCTCTATGTATACCTGCTGTCCCTGAGGTTCGTGTAAACAGAGAGATGGATGTCTGCTGCTCTCTCCTCCACCAATCCATCAAGCGTCGAAGCTGTAATGATTTCGTCTCATAGATTGTCATTCTTGAATGAGCGTACCCACACTGCATTCGGGTATGTAGGAGTGGGAGGTGGGGGATTTCTCACAGATGAAAGAATCGAAACAATGAAAAAGAAAACATTCGATCATCTTTTCCATTGTTCTCTGATTATCATGAGTATTGTGCGTTGTATGCGGACATGTATGTGCGTGCATGCATATTTGTGCGTGCGTGTGCTTGCGTTTATGCTTGCGTGTGTGCTTGCGTGTGTGCATGTGAATGTATGTGTGTGTGCGTGCATGAGTGAGTGCGTGTGTGTGTGCGTGTGCGTGAACTTGCTCTCCCACATACGCGCAAGCATGGATGTGTGTGTGTGTGTGTGTGTGTGTGTGCGTGTGTGTGTGTGTACGCGCGCGCACGCGCGTGTGTGTGTATGCTCTCGCTTGTGCGTGCACGCGCAAGCGCACGTATCCATGCACGCATATATATTTTCATCTACCTCTATTTCGGGCGCGCAAGTGCATGCATGAACACACACATTTATGCACACATATTTGGCTGGATGCGACACAGAAGTGCGTGTCGCCTGTGAGAAGGACTTTGCAAGATGTCTGGAGTGGAAGCGGGTTCCTCTTCAGAGTGCAACTTCTGTCGTGACAACGTAGAGGCTGGGCCCGACAGGGCGATTGTGTCAGTGATTTGGCAAGGCGCGCGAACGCAAAGTGTTACGACTGGAGAGGTCGCGTATCAATTAAGACCTTGGGGTTGTCTAGTGGTCAACGATCACACTAGCGGCTCGCTTATAGGGAAGGAGGAGGAGGATGTAATGCGGTAACAAGTGATTACAGCCAATTTTAAAGGGTCGCGCCTCGGGTATTTAGAGCCCCGCCTACCGTCGTGTTTCTTCCGTTCTGCTGCCGCGCAACCGTGACCGCAAACCCACTGGAGCTTGTCGTTGCCCGACCAAAGATGAGTGAATTTTGTTAGTGTATGCCTGATCTATCCTGGTCTTAATCATACGCCAGAATTGTCACAAAGAATATTTTCTACCTGGCATTTCCACGATCTGGTGAAATTGTGCGCGACTTATCGATTGAGCGCATTATTGCAAGGGAGGCAACTCTTCTAGGCTGAAAGAGGAAGCCGGAAGCTGCATTTACAGCAAGCTCTACAACTCTAAAAAGGGAGACAACCCCATCTGAATGGCTGCCGTGCTCTGAACACGTCTGAATGTCCACGCTTCGCGACACATGCGACTGTTTTTTCTGACAGGAAGTACGCTATCAACGTCTGTGAAAAGTTGGTGTCATTTGCACGCCTGAGTGAAGTCTGACTCAGAATGGAGCACAATGGGGGAAAAGAAGAGGATAATTTCTAGCAGCATCCCGATGTGATCTTGATAGGCGAGTCAGCAACGACTTCTTCAGTTTTTTAACCACCCCGCCCCACCCCCATTTCTTTTTATATTTAGGTAGCTCTGTACAATGATTATATTTACTTTAAATGTTTTTAAAATTATCATCGGTGATCGCGCGGACGGATAATTCATTCTTGAAATTTGTTTTTGAAAAGAAAAACTAAATTTGAAAACACCACCCCAAAAACCGCTTCAACTGTACCTGACGTAAAGCATGGCGTTAGAGATACAGCGTTTTCGAGGTAATTGAGGTCGTACCCAGCTTGACGGTTCTAGAACATAATCTTGATTCGATGTTCGTTTTACATTTCTACGTCGTAGTTCAGGTCTGGGTTTTTTTTTCTCTTGCATGACGAATGACAAAAATGTGCTGAAAAGTTAGTTAAATTTTTCATTATTTCACGCTTAGCGAAATTAATGTAGGAGCAGTTCACTTTATTCTTACACTATTGAGGAACTAACTTAATATTACCATCGTTCCTTTTGATGAGTGGAAATTTTATATACAGCCTACCTCTTTCCTTCGTATCAGTAAGTGGCGACTGAATTAACAATTTAAAACATGGCGTGGATGAGAAAATTCTTACCACAGCAATGTTTTACAATGGAAGTTTTGCAGTGAATGTATTTCCAATATGTCTCTTGCAGTTTTCTTATCAACGACATTAAAATACAGAAAAACTGCCTTGGTTAAGATGGCGAGATATATTGAAAGGAGTGGTATGTAAAGGGATGTGCAGCATACAGAATTTGGTGACTTGCTTGCA
>JAWQFJ010000546.1:47500-52500 GCA_034096865.1 Theodoxus fluviatilis
AGGACGGAATATGCTTCAATGCTTTGCAAATTATGACACAGACATCTGTAGATCTGTGAGCACTCACTTATATCATGCATTTTACAGAAGCCAGCCATGCAAATGATAAGTCGATCTATAAAGTGGATTCCAAGTTCCCTCGTACCGGGCCGAATTCTAATTATAATAGTTGTTATTTTTCTGTGTTCTCTCTCTATCTCACTCAATCTCTCTCTCTCTCTCTCTCTCTCTCTCTCTCTCTCTCTCTCTCTCTCTCTCTCTCTCTTCCCCCACCCCCATCCCCACCCACCCCTCTCTCTCTCTCTCTCTCTCTCTCTCTCTCTCTCTCTCTCTTCCCCCACCCCCATCCCCACCCCCTCTCTCTCTCTCTCTCTTCCCCCACCCCCATCCCCACCCCCTCTCTCTCTCTCTCTCTCTCTCTCACTCTCTCTCTCTCTCTCTCTCTCTCTCTCTCTCTCTCTCTCTCTCTCTCTTCCCCCACCCCCATCCCCACCCCCTCTCAACCGATCCAGGCAAGAATGAAGAGTGAAGCTCCGTCAGGAGAATCAATTATAAATATAATCCATATCATTCAAAGTGACGCGCACCCCCCCCCCCCCCTCCCTTCGACCAAACCATCCTCTACCCTCATCGCCCGATCCCCCTTTCATGCTTCCGCCTTATCGTCATGACCCAGGCTTCGACCTTGGAAACGCCGGCATGTCTGTCCTTGTTTGTGTCATCGTTCATCCCAAGCGTCCATTCTAATTGACTGCTTCTCCATCATCGCTTCATGCCGTCGGCAGACTCGCTGTTCACTATTCACACAGTGTCCTCTTTCATGAAACGCGTTCGCCTCTGCATTACACACGCCCGCATGCACGCGAACATTGACTGTTCACGCACACACTCCTTCGCGCTCGCGCAAACGCAGGTCCGCAAAAAATGACAACGATTTCAGCCATCCCTAGACTGTGCATCTGCGGTAATAGTTTCATCCACAATTCCACCCTTTAAAAAGCATGTTCCTTTGAAGCACTTCGATGGATCCACACATTTTCAAAATCAAACCTAAACAAAAGGTTCTTTACTTTTCGTGCCCAACAGTGCCCGGATGACTGCATGCACACGAGGAATGTATTCGTTCTTCACATGAATGAGAGACTTAAGTACAAGATGAATGCGCACATACAGACACAGAGCACAACATAGGGCTGCTGCCAATGGACATCCCCCTTTACAGCTGGGACCCCTGGTCATGGAGCTTTTGGGGCGTGTTCCTGTTTTTAAAAGGTGAGAGAGAAGGGCGGGAGAGGAGAGTATTGGGAGCAGATAGACTCAGACACTTCTGTTTTATCGTATCTGCTCTTTCCTTGCCATCTTTCAATGCTTTCTGACTCGGTATATCTCAAGGGATATATCAGTCTATTTGTTTGGTCTCCTCGTGAGTTCTAAACAGTGGGTAAGGGGCACGTTGAGATTTGGCACTTTAGTTACCAAAAATGTTTACGCCTGTTCGGTTCTTATTGCGCATTTATTTTCAAGTGTCTGCTCGTCAGGCAGGACCATACTCACACCATAATGTGCACATGTATGTAATCCTCGACATATTTTCTTAAACGATACCCGTGCAGTGTGCTAATTCGTTGTAGTGTCTTCATTATGTGTCGACTAGTTTGTGTGTGCATGTGCATGTAACGTGCACCCCAAGTCATAAACACCCGAGTCCTCTTGGATCACATCATTCGCAGTGACCGTATGCGACCTTCCGCTTCACTTCGATATAATCAGGCGCGCTGCGTAATTCTACTCTTACAGATTTCCAGTTCGGTAACGGCCCGCCTGTCTGCCTGCTACACGTCTTGATTTACTTAATTAAAGGGACTGACACACTACCGTGGCCGCGTCCGCCCTCGCGTGTGACAGCCATGTTCAGGAAGTAATAGTAATGTGCTTGTGCAGTTTTTACATGTTTGGGATTTCATAACCCAGCACCTCTTAATCTACTGCGCCGATGTATTCACGACGTGAGGACACAAAGAAAAAGGTAAGATGCTCGATTAAGCAAGCTAGTAATTATTGGCATTGCTGTTGGTATACGGTTTTTTTTTGGTTTGTTTAATGATTTAGACATAATGCAGTGTACTGCGCGGCCACGCAATCTGGGATTGTTTTTACTTATTTATTCTTATTTACTTTTTTATAAAGCCTTATAAAGCTACTTAACGACCTTAACTGGAAAAAAGTAAAGATACTTTAAAATAAATTAATGTTGCCTCGAAAGAGGTTAAAGATAAATAGTAAAAATAATGATTCACACAATAAGTCAGTCTCAGTTACTAAACAAAACTTTCTAACAAGTATTGTCACATTTTGTTGTTATTGTACAGAATTGTGGGAAATGTCTTGTATCACTGTACATGTTATACACCATCTACACCCATGTCTGTGAGCCAAGAACATGGTGACGCCTTATGTTTCCAAAAAGAAACAGTGCCACTCGATTTTTAACAGGTTTCTTGGGGACCGTAAACAACAGGATTGAGGTGACATTTTGATGTTGTGGTTTCGTAGTTAGCTCCCTGATCTCGACTGTTACACTGGACTGTGTGCATTTACTGAGCTGGAGGGCAAATAGGACTCTGTGAGGGTGTGATGGAGTGCAGCAACCTCCATCTTCTCCAAGTCCTAAGGCTCAGGTCGATGGATGCTCTCCTGAAGTGGGTTGAAGACGGAGTAAAGACACTCGAAGATGGAAGGAGCAGGTGATTAATTAAAGTCACGTATCGAGGTCGTTCCGTTGGCGCTGCCACGTTGCAATCACAACACTGCGAGCCCTCAACAAGTTGCAACAACGCTAAGACCTCGGCAGATCGGACATTTCTCCGCTATCTCTTGCAAGTTTCACAAATGCATCGATACGCCCAGGTTTACGAGAGTTTTAGGTGAACTGATGGGAAGCGTTTGTCTAAATCTCTACCAGAGAAAAATAATGAAAATGTAAAGTCTACCGTCTATATTCTCACAAGGAGCACTACACATGCAGCGATGGTGACTGGCATGAAATTCATTCGTTGAAGTATTCGGTTCATTGTTCAGGACTATTGACAAGTGATCAGCCCCAGCGGAGCAGAGTGCCAGATTACAAATCAAAAGAAAACTTTGCGCCAAGTGATCCGTGCGAGAGCTACACCACCACCTACCAAGACAGCTTTTCTCACAGCGTTGAAGAAACAAGCAAACACATAGACACAAGTGCACCGCATGCACACACACACTCGCGCGCACGCATGCACGCACGCACGCATGTACACACACACACACACACACACACACACACACACACACACACACACACACACACACACACACACACACACGATCATTCACACTTCGAGGCATTACAAACATTTATTACTGGATCATCATCAGATTTTCATGAACCGATTGTAAGTCTGGTCAACTCTCTCTTAAAAACCCACTGTTTGCATTTTCAAGAGTTACACCTTCCCTTGACCCAATAAGATCTCTAGTTACTAGGGCTGAAATGGTCGTTGTCCCCAACATTCGGGGACAGAGTACTCGGAGTACTCTGTCCCCGGGGACAGAGTACTCGGTCTTTGAAATCTCGTCCTTACAGTCTCGTGACATACCGATGACCATGTGATATATCGCGACGGCCGATCGGCGATTAGAGTAAAAGTGTCCGAGAGAAACCCATTCTCCCCTACCAGCACTGTAACATGCGTGTCCTTTATGCGTCCTTTACGGACCATGCATGCCTCCCTGTAGGCCGGCACTGTATTCAAATAGTTCAACAAATCTTGTCCCATTCGAACGTCGACCGCCATTTTGATAGGTAAACTGCCGGTTGTTGGCAGTCTCGTTCTCGTTCAAATGCCGAGATTTCAAAGACCGAGTACTCTGTCCCCGAATGTTGGGGACAACGACCATTTCAGCGTTACTAGGGATGTGCGTTACGCAGCTCTCTGCGTAATCCAGTAAACGTGGGCGCTGTGTTATAACACGCCGTGGCACCCTCCTCTCAGTTCAAGTCCTGACCAAAGCCTTTCGCACTTGAGGAGGAATCATTTCACAGTGCCTACCCCGCTTTCCAAAGAGGGCTGTTACTGCTACGGTGTGCATGCTCCTTGTTACCCTGTTGAAGCCTAAGCATGTTGTGTTATGTTTGCTCCTGCATTTCCGGCTGTCGGTGCTGACGCGAACTGCTCTGGTACGTGACGTTAGAGGCAGGTTTCCTAGGACTACGGATGTGCGTTCCAAAGCACTCCAAAGGCATTTCAGGTTGTTTTTTTTCAGTGATCGTTGTAATCATGTGCAGCGATCAATCGGTCAGTTCTCTTAATAATTCCGTTCCCAAAATTAAATACTGACTGCTTTTTCCGTCCCAGTTTGGATACCGAATCCCTTATGCTTACAGCGATCTCTTCAAATAACACCGGAAACGTCCTTTGGATTGCTTTGGATTGCTTTGGATTGCTTTGGATTGCTTTGGATTGCTTTGGATTGCTTTGGATTGCTTTAAATTGCAAATCTGTGGTCTGGGAAACCTGCCTCAGGTTATGGTCTGTGTGGTCTTCAGCGGAGGAAGCTCACGGTGAATTCGCGATTAGAAAATCAGCCGCTTGGTAGTGTACATGTGCGGACACTCTTCCTCTCTCCTTCAATCCGCTACAACTCTGCCACTTGACATTCTACGACGCCCGTGCTTGCCTGTCTGCCTGTCTGCCTGCCTGCCTGCCTGCCTGCCTGTCTGCCTGCCTGTCTGCCTGCCTGCCTGCTTGCCTGCCTGCCTGTCTGCCTGCCTGCCTGCCTGCCTGTCTGCCTGTCTGCCTGCCTGCCTGCCTGCCTGTCTGTCTGTCTGTCTGTCTGTCTGTCTGTCTGCCTGCCTGTCTGTCTGTCTGTCTGCCTGCCTGCCTGCTTATCTGGTTGCCTGCCTGTCTTCCTGCTTATCTGGTTGCCTGACTGTCGTCCTGCCTGTCTGCTTGCCTGTTTGTCTG
>JAWQFJ010000546.1:57500-67500 GCA_034096865.1 Theodoxus fluviatilis
TTATTGTTATAGTTGTCAGTGCTGTTACTACTTTGGGCTATGAAATTTTCGATTAATGCGATTTGTCGTAGAATGTTAATGAAGCCCTTTGTGTTTGGTTGACAACCTCTATATTTACATTTGTGAATGAACGATTTTACTAACAGCAGAATGTGATTAATACTTTTTCTCTTCCTTTTTTTTTTTTTTTTTTTTTTGGGGGGGGGGGGGGGGGGGGGGGGAGCTGTACCAAACAGCAAACTTTGAGGGCTCGTTGGCGAAGTTAAGTCTGTGTTCTTGTCAACTAATTCTGACAGATCTGCCCAGAAGCTACGTACCATTGGGCATTCTATACAAATAGGTGAGTTATTGTTTCGCTGCCTTCTCCACAAAAATCACATTTTCACTGTTTTTTATTTCTATCTGGTGGAATAGTCTATTTGTATATATGATGCGATTATTAAATTTATGTTGGAAACTACTAAGGTATGTAACGGTTGTGGGAGTCCTGGTTGCTTGAATTATTTCCTTCCATGATATGCTGGGATAGATCCGTTCTCATTTTTTCTGACCAGTCGATATATCCCGAGTTTGAATTACGGTTTTACAAATGGCTCTTAACCCTGCTTTGCCTGATATTAGATTTCTAATGCAAACTTGATGTTGAAGTGCTGAGTTACTTTACCGCCTAAATTACGAATTATATCCACCCATGCCTTCGGAATTTTTCTTTTAAGATGTTCATAGTCTAAAAAAGTTCCTGCTAAGCCAAATTGTCTTTTATATTCTTCGAATGTCTTCCATGCTCCTGTTGGATCAAGAATATCACGTATACATAACATATTTTGATGTACCAGTCTTTAAGAATATATTATTTATGTCTGGATTGAACCAAAGTGGTTCACTCAAAATGTCCTCAAGACTTATCTGTCTTTTATAATAGTTTTTTATATGCACTTCCCACGATTTCAGGATGTTTCGCCAAAAGGGATCTTTGAATTCTAAAAGAAGTTTTATAAGGAATTTACTGCCAACTTCAGCAGCGTAAACTTCATCAACGTCGAGATCTTCACTCTCCTCGTCATCTTCTTCAAACTCATGTCGCGCGCGGATAAAGAAACGAATGTAATGGCCGTGAAGTTCACGACACACGCATTAATTCTACTCTCTCTAGCAACCAATTGCAGGCTAATTTGCTCGTAGGGATAGTTCTCCGTTGTTCTCTGCGAGTTTGAATTGATTTCCGATCGTGAGTAGCTAGGCAGTGTTTATAGTAGTCTAATGGTGCGGAACGCTGCAGCCACAGGTTTTCAGGTAACTTCGTCAACGGTGATGATCCATACCCATCGTGTCTCGAGACGAATGTATATTTTTTCAAACATTTTTATCTAGGAAAGAAATCAAAGATATGTATATATAACCAATGATATGATTTCAAAGTATTATCTTCATGGACATGATCATGATCACTATCTTCAGCGTCCTCGTAGTCGTTGTCTTCGTCGTCCTCCTCCTCCTCATCATCATCATCGTCGTCGTCGTCGTCGTCTTCGTCGTGCCGTCGTCGTCGTCTTCGTCGTGCCGTCGTCGTCATCTTCATCATCAATTTGTTTTTAGTCGAATGGTTTGTGTTGTGTAAGGGGAAGGGAGAGGAGTGGGGGGAAGGAAGACGGGTGTGTGAATAGTGATAATGGAGAGCGTAGTTGTGTTTGAAATTTATCCTTCCAGTTCCACGAAATCGAAAAGGAAGGATTTGACGTTTGCTTGTTTGTGTGTGTGTGTGTGTGTGTGTGTGTGTGTGTGTGTGCGCGCGCGCGCGCGTGCGTATGTGCGTGTGTATGTGTCTGTGTGTACAACGAAATATTACACGATTAAATAAATTATTGCTGTCTAGAAGGGGCCTTAACCATTCAACTAGAAGACAATCCAAAACACAACACAAAACAAGCAAGAGTTTACATTTCTTCACATCTTCTAGAAGCGGGCTTAAATGTTCAACTAGTTGATTGATAGCAACAGGATTAAACATTTCAAAACGCAGCATAACCAACACAACAACAGAGCATGTTGGACAAGACAACTTGAAGCGGTTTTAACCCTTCAACAAGTATGTCATCGACATGGCTAGACACACAAACCGTGCAAGCTAAAAGCGGCCGAGTAACAAGCGCTGTGCTTGGGGACAAAGTTAAACGGATGATAGATACCCTGAACGCTGTGTTGGCGTCAAATTCATTCCATTTGTGAAACCGGGAAAGTATATGTACCATCTAGATCGTTGCCTTCGCTGGTTAAAAGCCTGCAATCGCCCAGCAAACTAGCTGAACGTAGACACAATCACGTGGCACTGTTGAGTGTTGTAGTTGTACATTTGCCTTACACAGTGCTCGAAGTGGAGCGCCTAATGTAACAGCGTTGTTGTGATATGTTTCTACCCGCAAATACACAGCAAATCATTCAGGTGTTGTGATACGTAATCCCTGGTCAACAGGTGTTTACACGTAAATTGCCGCATCGCGTGTCTGTGATTGTCTCCCTGGCCTGTGTTGTGTGGTGTGTAGCTGGTCTGTGACTCACTGACTGTCTCCTTGTGTTGTGTGGTGTGTAGGTCTGTGACTGTCTCTATGTGTTGTGTAGGTCTGTGACTGTCTGTCTCCATGTTTTGTGTGGTGTGTAGGTCTGTGACTGTCTGTCTCCATGTGTCGTGTGGTGTGTAGGTCTGTGACTGTCTGTCTCCATGTGTTGTGTGGTGTGTAGGTCTGTGACTGTCTGTCTCCATGTGTTGTGTGGTGAATAGTATTATATATATTATTAAATATTTTTTTTATTCTTATGTGTTCATTATTTTGATTTTATTCTTTCTTTTATTTTTAGTTTTTGTTTTGCAAAAATGTTGTACTGCAGGTATATTTCAATTTTTCACACAAGTCCACACACATCATATAGTGACACATAGGCAAACCAGTTCTCACAGTTAGTCACTTAGCACAATGTTGATCAGCCATGCAAATTGTTGTTTGAAGTTAACTGCCACTAGTTATTTCCAAGGTGCTTTGTACTCCTCTGGCACTTTTTGTATTTCAATTTGCACCAGCTCAAACTTTGAAACACAAGGAAAAAAAAATTGAAAGATACCTGCAGTACAACATTTTTTTCCAACTGGCTTTGTGTGTGTGTAAATCTGTACTGTTTGTTGTTCTATTTTGTTTCAACATACACATCCATGCATTAACCAAGTAACCAAGTACATGTAACAAAGAGGTATATATTATGAACAGTTTTCTTTTTTTTTAATTTTTCTTCTGGGACACTCAATAGTCATGTACATAAAGTTGCAAAACAAAAAATAAAAATAAAAGAAAGAATAAAATCAAAATAATGAACACATAAGAATAAAAAAGTCATTAATAATATATATAATACTATTCACCACACAACACATGGAGACAGTCACAGACCTACACACCACATGGAGGCAGACAGTCACAGACCTACACACCACACAACACATGGAGACAGTTCCAGACCTACACACCACACAACACATGGAGAGAGACAGACACAGACCTACACACCACACAACACATGGAGACAGTCACAGACCTACACACCACAACACATGGAGACAGTCACAGACCTACACACAACACATGGAGACAGTCACAGTCCTACACACCACAACACATGGAGACAGTCACAGACCTACACACCACAGAACACATGGAGACAGTCACAGACCTACACACCACAGAACACATGATGACAGTCACAGACCTACACACCACACAACACAGAGAGACAGACAGTCACAGACCTACACATCATTTTTGAAGTGCTGCAAGAACAAAACAATCAAACGAAATGCTTTTCCCCCTTACTCTGATTATTCCTTGTTTCGGAGACGACTGTGATTTTGACTTTTGAGTAGGCCTGTTGTTGTTGTTTTGTTGTTTCGTCCGTCGAGTCGACGAGGACCACTCTAGTCATCCGGGGGGTTGCTGGGACTGGTTCTGTCTGTGTGTGCGCAGATGGCTAACGAGGCCGATCATGGCACGGAAGGTTCGGGAACAGAAGGGACATGGGACAAGTGGGACGTCTCCAGGGGGGTTGACAGCATGGGCCTTGCGGGCTTGCCTCTTCTTTTCTGCGGCAGTGATCCTGTTTGCCTCGCATGTCTTGGCACCTTTGTGGATGGAAGAGCGCCAGGTGGATCGGTCCATTGCAGCCCGTTCCCACGTGTCTGGATTGATGGCAAAAGCTTTCAGTGAAGCTTTCAGGGTGTCTTTGAAGCGCTTCTTTTGCCCACCGTGGGACCGCTGGCCATGCCGTAGCTCGCCATAGAAGAGTCTCTTTGGCAGTCTCTCGTCTGGCATCCGGACTACGTGCCCTGCCCAGCGAAGCTGTGACTGCATCAGGAGGGTGAAGATGCTGGGGAGACCTGCTTTGGTCAGTACCACTGTGTCTGGAATTTTGTCCTGCCATTTTATGCCAAGGATCTTCCTGAGGCTTGTTGTGTGAAAGTGGTTCAGTTTTCTAGCATGGCGTTGATAGACAGTCCACGTTTCACATGCATATAGCAGTGTGGGGAGCACCACTGCCCTGTATACTTTCAGCTTGGTCTGAGTGGTAATGCCTCTTCTGTTCCAGACATTTGGATATAACCTGCCAAAAGTGGAGCTGGCTCTGGCAATTCTAATGTTTACTTCGTCATCGATGGTAGCATTCTGAGACAGTGTGCTGCCTAGGTATGTGAAACGGTTCACTGTGTTTAGTCTCTGGCCATTGACAGTGATGTTGGGCTCAACGTAGGGCTTTCCAGGCGCGGGCTGATGGAGGACTTCAGTCTTCTTTGTACTGATCGTCAGACCAAAGTTTGTGCAGGCGCTGGAGAACAGATTAACGTTTCGTTTCATGTCGGCTTCTGAGACAGCGTTGAGGGCACAGTCATAGGCCTACACGAACACACAAGCTCAATAGAGCCGGCAACAAGTTCGCCAGGTGGGACAGTGAAATAGATCTATTTCACTCAGACTGTCAATCAATGTAGGGCAACACACTTATTTTTTTAATCAGTGATTGATTAAATCATCATATTTTTGTGACACTGAGACCAGACCATCAAAGCAATTAGCACTAGGCCTTGAATCAAATCGTCGTGCGAGATCTTACGTTGCTGCAAATGTACAGCACGACAACAGTGCCACGTGATTGTGTCTACGTTCAGCTAGTTCGCTGGGCGATTGCAGCTGCGAAGGCAACGATCTAGATGGCACATATACTTTCCCGGTTTCACAAATGGAATGACTTTGACGACAACACAGCGTTCAGGGTATCTATCATCCGTTTAACTTTGTCCCCAAGCACAGCGCTTGTTACTCGGCATTCCGAAAGATGCCCGGGCTGGTCCCACAAACAAGGGAAGTAACTCCCAGAGCCTCGATGTGTGGATAAGGTCCATTAGATGCACACAAACAAACAGTGACACAAAGTGGCGTTGCTAAGCACGACAACACCCCGCAATGCGTGCACGGCATTACAAATTTCTCTGCAATGAACAAGCATCGCAAGTTCTTCCGTAATCACTAGCAACACAGTGATACATAATGGTAAACAAAAACAACAGTTATGGGAAACTGGAACTTTCCCTAAACAACAATCACACAAAGAGAGCACTATCTGCATCCTTACGATGAGATATTTCCTATCAGTTCCAAACCTATAGACAATCCGCTCTTCCAGATTACATTACCGCAATCTGCCACTTACATTAAGTTATCAAGAACGAGGGAAACTTTCCAGTACGTCTCGTTACACAGAGAGAACGACATCAACAACGACGTAACCATGAATAATCAAAGGGGTATATGGGATATAAAGGATATATGTATGTCATATCATTTCAATAAAATAAACCGTTATTGTTTCACGCATTCTTGTATATCATAGGATTATATGGAACTCCTATCGCATTCCTATAATTCTCTTTACTACGTGTGTTTTCACTATAAAAATGCTACGTATTGAGGTCATGCAAAAGAAAAGGAACGAGTACATTACCTACAGTCAAAGGCACATCCAATGCCTACAAGACAGTTCTAAACATATGGCACTCCGTCACCAAAATGGAATGACCGACAGCCTACGTTTGGTCTCACAGAGCGACGGGGCTCAGTCACTTCAAATGGAGGATCGTCACTTTTAGAATGTCACATTGTGATCGGTTCATGTCTTGACCTTCTCTGCTCTCACTGGGAGGTGTATCAAAACCAGGAAAAGGTGACTGTGCTGGAAGGAGATCTCTTCTGTTCAGTACTTTCTCAGCATCTGCAGATTGGGGGCGTATCACGTACACATGAGTTGCTGGATAGGGGCGAGCAGTAACTACGCATAGTTCCGGACGCCATCTGTCCTGGAATGTTGTGCGTTTTACTGCACGATTTCGGCGGTAGACCAGATCCTATCTGCAGGGTGCGGTCTTTTGCCCCGACATTTGCAGCCTGAGTCCTTCACGCTGCTGCTTCATGTTAAAAAGGATACGCTTGTATTATCCGTTCCGTTTCGGCAATGAAATCCTCGACAGGAGAGTCACCATCGAAACGGGGGGCGGGAGGTGGAGCCATTGCAGCACACACCTGCTGGACCACTCCTACCGGAGTCTGTGCCCTCTCCCTGTTGTCACGGGGTGCTGGTTGTTGTCGGCGTGGCGGCATGGTAAGGCAAGGTGACGGGCAAGCAGGGGTCGGCAGCGGCAGCGGTGACAGTCCTTACCAGACGTCCATCAGTGGTGGGGATCGGTAGCGCTGGCTATCATCAGGACTGGTGGTCATGAAGATCATCTCACTGACTTCCTCCAAGCATTCCCTGCTCTGCAGCGCCATATATATAACGCACCAGCATTGACGTTGCCGGGGCTACGGTGCAGGTTTTGGGAACTTTTCCCCTGCCTCCCAAGTGTTGGGAGGCAGAAGCACAGAGGGACATGGAATCAGTCGGTTCCCATTTCATCCATTTATTCAGTAGCTGCAAGAACGAGTCCGTACTCTAGTCTACTCTACTCTGCTCTAAGCACAAGCGGTCACCTCAGATCCGGGGGGGGGGGGGGGGGGGGGTGTCAAGAAAAGGCGTGGCATGGGACGGAGAGGGTGCGGGATGGGGGGTGGTACCAGGAATGCGTGGGAAGAGGAGGGGGGGAAGCAGAGTGGGCATCTGCTGTCCAAGAACTTGGGAGGGGCCAGATGTCCAGAAGAAACAGAGTGGTGACACGAAGGCGTACAAGTGCAAGGAGGCGTGGAAAGGCGAGGCTGGCATGGGGGGGGTATGGCTTCAGTAGGCAATTGTGTCCAAGAGTCTGATGCTGGGATGGAATTGGAGAGGATGTTTACAATGAAAGAAAAACAGTGCTGAGTGGGCAGCTGAACTGACCAAATGGTGACAGACTGGAAAATAGGAGGGGCTCATGCATAGAAAGCAGGGTCAGCAAAGTTTTGTCATCCTGTTACACTTTGCATAGCGCTTATTCGTACCAAGCGAGCTGAGACCCATTCTAAATCGGATGAAGGCATCTCTGAACTTCTTAATTTTAATATCATTGAGATATCTTTCACCCATAATCCTACTTTTGTATGATCTGTAGAATACAAATCTCTCCCTTTCGTTGATTTTTGATGCCCATTCCTGATGGTAACAGTCTCGTAATCTCTGTGTTAGATTTCGTAAGAAAGCCTTCTCATTTGTTGTTCCACCATTTTTCCAAACGTACGCAAAGCCCAGCGTGGATAGACACTCTTCTACATCTTTTCCCCAGTTCCAATGCTTTGATGTAGATGGTCTTTACAACATCAACAAGGCTTGCTTTGGGAGTAGATCTATCGGCATTTTACATAACCTGAGCCAGTTATTCACAGATTTCAATATCGCATCTATATATAATAGGTATCTACCTGTCTCACCATATATCATGCCATTTGGTGATCTGGCATCTATATTAAGAAATCTTTTACAGGCAAAAAGGTGTGCCTTTTCCGCAGTCTCTCGTTTGGTCAGGCCCCATACTTCTGCTCCATAAAGTAGGGCTGTTTTCACTTGGGAGTCGTAAAGCTTAAAATATACAGTAGTATTCAAGGTCTGTAAGCGTCTCATGGTTTGTAGTTGCTGAACAGTCTTTTGCTTTGCCTTCACTGCCAGATTTTCTAGTGCTAAGTTGATGGACAGCTTTGTTGTAAAGGTAAAACCAAGATACCTGTATGAATTTACGATTTCTAATTCTGTATCATGTAATAGCCATCTCTCCCCTTTTTTCAGACACCCCCCTCGTCTAAAAACCATGACTTTAGTTTTTTCTACAATAACACAGAGACCTAGTTTACTGGATACTCGAGCCAGATTGTCTATTTGGCACTGGAGACCCGCTGGTGTGGTGGACAGAAGTCCAATGTCATCAGCAAACAGAACCTGATAGATCTCCATCATCCCAGGAAGCAACTGTATTCCATGCCTACCGTTTGCGCGTACATAATTGGCAACATATGTGAGATATATATAGAGAAACTTGTCGAACTCTCAACTGCACCTTGGCGTAAGTCGACCGGACACTCAAAAAGTCCTGAGATATCTGCGTCCCACTTTAAACACGCTTGGGTGTGTGTATATACAAAGCTTTGAGCCTTTTTAAGCATTTAGTGGGTATCTTGGCTAATTCTAAAATTTTCCATAAGCATTCCTTATTAACAGAATCATACGCTTTTTTATAGTCTACGAACGCTGTATATAATTTCCCCCTACCGCCTCTGTACACATTATTGACAGCCATCGCATACAAGGTAAAAAATATGGTCAACTGTAGAATGATCTGCTCTGAATCCTGCCTGCTCTATGCAAATTTTGTTGCTTTCCTCTACCCATTTCTGAAGTCTCCTAGTCAATATAGTACAGAATACTTTGCTAAGAATGCTGAGCAGAGAAATGCCTTTATAGTGTCCAGGGTCTCGGCTTTCTCCTGCCTTAAATATGGGTATGATCAGAGACTGGTTCCAAGTCTGTGGGAAATACTGATTTGTATATATATTATATTAAATAGTTTGGTGAGGAAGGGAATGATTTTATGAGAGAGAGAGAGAGAGAGAGAGAGAGAGAGAGAGAGAGAGAGAGAGAGAGAGAGAGAGAGAGAGAGAGAGTAAACCTTTCGTTTACCGCCGTAGGGTCGAGTCATGCGCAGCCAGGAAATGACCCAAACTGCAATCAAGTCTTCGTCTGCATATTTATTAGTCCATTCATGCACGTACTGATATGCTCATCAGCGTTGTTCTACGTCGCTAATAAAAGGGGGAAATCGCCTGGATCACGATCAACGCGTCAGATTTCCCCATGATGTATTGGTGGCGGTAAGACTCGGAAATGATCAAATTGACTAAAGGCGCACGTCAGAACACCGAGCACGTACGTTGGAATGTCTGAAAACCAATCATTTTGGGTTTCCACAACTGACCGTTTGAAAATTGCATATATACACTTCCAGTTTGGGGATCAATAGACGCCAGTTCGGAGGACAAATTTATGGTTATCAAGATACCACATTGGATTCGTGTCTAAAAATGATTTTTCACGTTGATTTTGTCGAAACAGCAATTCCATACTCTGATTTTTTTTTACCCGACCTGTTGTAACTACATATTTTGAGTCATTTTGTCTTTTATTTCACC
Organism: Theodoxus fluviatilis; assembly: GCA_034096865.1. Lineage (NCBI taxonomy): Eukaryota > Metazoa > Mollusca > Gastropoda > Cycloneritida > Neritidae > Theodoxus > Theodoxus fluviatilis. The sequence goes on from JAWQFJ010000546.1 coordinate 67,178, forward strand.
GATGAAATACATCTCCCAGGAAGAGTATGCTTAATTTATGATTGCATTGTAAAGGCTGACCAACCCACGTTCATACATCAAAAGCTGTATGTTTGACAAACAGCTAACTTGTAAATAACGTGAAATCAGCGAATCATACCATACGGAACCTTGATCCCAACAGTTTCGATTCAAAGTCTGTCAGCGACATTTCGATCGGAGTACATTGCCACAGCTACCTTAACCCTGCCTGCTCTGCTTCGTATCTGTGGTGTGATAACACGTCCTTGAAGAAGAAATATTAATGTAAACAGAACACCGGTATGAAGTTCGAAATTGTTTAT
>JAWQFJ010000546.1:72500-77500 GCA_034096865.1 Theodoxus fluviatilis
CCACACGTCGTCACTCCGCAGCCCCTCTCAGCTCAGCACTGCGCCTCCTGTCACAAGGTTCTCCGCTTGTCCCTCACGAGGCTCCGCTTGTTGCCGTCCAGTTGAAAGTCGACCCTGGTTCGAAAGCTTGCATTTGACTGTCCTGATGCGATACGGTCTAACAATGGACTATGCTGCGTGAATGGTCTTGAAGCTCCTCGAGATACCTCAGTTCCCCGCCAGGGAGCTGTCATGAACACTCGGTGTCCAGACATAAGGAGGTACATTCCCAAGTGGTTTGTCGCTCGACCCGACCTCTCGCCGCTCGGTCTGTGTTGTCGATTCTTGACCGCACTTAGAAGTCTCACTCGACTGTCATGAAGCCGAAAGTCTGCTTGGTTGAATTTTGGGACACTCATATTATATGCATGTTGCATACGCGAAAAATCTTATCATCAGCATTAGAGTTAGCGCAGGTGGACAATTGGAGTTCGTAAGACGTCTCCAGTCAGCAGTTCAGTTCAGTCTCTTAACCCTGAGATGGGTTGTTGAGGCACCACTGATCCCTTTCGGACAATCTTCCTCCATCGATCTCTATCCTCTGTGGCTCGCTGTGAGTCAGCAAAGGTCAAGCCTGTCCACTCTTTGATATTGTCTTCCCACCTCTTTCTCTGCCTGCCTCTCCTTCTCCCACCTGGCCTTGCAGGATGGTCTTGGCCAGCCCACTGGCTCTTGTCACGTGACCGTACCACTTCAGCTTTCTGCTTTTCACGATTGAGAGCAGGTCTTCGAACTGTCCAAATGCTCTCCTGATCCTGTTGCTGACTTCCTCATTCGTGACATGGTCTTTATATGAGATGTTCAGAATCTTGCGGTAGCATCTCATTTCCAGGGCTTGTATCCGTCTCTGTAGTTCAGATGTGAGTGTCCAGGACTCGCATGCATACAAGAATACGGAGATGGCCAGCGTGCGCATGAGCCTGATCTTCGACGCGAGAGTGATATTTCTGTCACGCCATATTGGCTTCAACTTTGCCAATGCTGCTGTTGTTTGTGCTATCCTGGACAGTATCTCTGGTTTGGACCCTTCATCAGTCACAATAGATCCCAGGTATTTGAAGTTGTTCACAGCTTCCAGTTTTTGGCCCTTCACTTTGATTTCCATTTTGAAGCCCCGAGGGTTGTTCGTCATCACCTTGGTCTTCTCGGCACTGATCTCCATGCCATATGCCTGTGAGGTCTTGTCCAGGTGCTCAACAAGACTAGTCAGCTCCTCTTCACTTCCTGCTAATCCATCAATGTCATCAGCAAAACGTAAGTTGGTGATCTTTCTGCCACAGATGCTGATTGATCCTTCGTGGTCTGCTAGGGCATCAGTCATTATCCTTTCGAGGAAGAGGTTGAAGAGTGTGGGGGAGAGTAGACAGCCCTGTCTGACTCCGACCGTTGTCCTGAACCATTCGCCTGTGGTACCATTGAACAGGACTGCGCTGGTCGCTCTGTCATAGAGATGTTCGACGACTTTGATGATCTTGGAGCTGATGTTGTAGCTTCTCATTGTGGCCCACAGCGCAGCATGCCAGACTCTGTCAAATGCTTTCTTAAAGTCTATAAAGACATGGTACAGATCTTGTTGGTGTTGTAGATGTTTCTCACACAGGACTCTCAGATTGAAGATCTGTTCGGTGGTGCTCCTACCTGGTCTGAAACCTGCCTGCTCTTCAGCAATGATTTTATCTGCCTGAGGTTTTAATCTGTTCAGCAGTACTTTCAGCATGACCTTGCTGAGATGGCTGATGAGGCTGATTGTGCGGTAGTTCTGGCACATTTGCAGGTTTCCTTTCTTGAGCAATGTAATCACAAGGGACTGTATCCACGGGGTTGGCCAATCTCCCGTCTGCCAGATCTTATTGCAGATCTTTGTGAGTGCATCGATCATTGCGTCGCCTCCTGCCTGGATGAGTTCCCCTGGAATGTTGTCAACCCCAGCTGACTTCCCTTTCTTGAGGGACTTAACCGCTGTCTCCACCTCTTCTCGAAGAATTGAGTAGTTGTCCTCCTCGGAAGTCTGAGGACAGTTCAGTACTTTAGGATCTCCTCTGGTGTCATAGTTGTACAGCTCAGAGCAGTACTCGGTCCAGCGTTTCAGGATTTCGCGTTCTTCTGTGAGACAAATCCCGCTCTTGTCTTTTATGGTGTAGACCCGCCCTTGTTTGGTCGCTGTAAGGTCTTTGACTATTTGGTATGCTTTCTTTGTATTATTCTTCTGGAGGTTCTTCTCAACTGCATCACATTGCTATTCGATCCACTCCTCCTTGACACTCTTCATGGCCTTCTTGATCCTGTTGTTGGCCTCTCTGTACTTACCTGCTCCATCTGCTGTACCCTTCTTTTTCTTCAGTTCCCTTCTCTCATCGCATATGTTCAAATTTTAAAATTTCTGCAGTGACCCATGGTTTCTTTGTTGGGTGGTATTTTCCTAATAACTGTCCGGCTGTCTCTATCAGTGCCTCATTGAAGATGTTGGTCACTGTGTCGAGGCCCTCTTCGTCACCCAGAACTAAAAGCGGTGCAAACTTCCCTCCAATCATCATTTTGAAGAACTTATCAACCTCAGGGTCTTTCAACCTTTCAAGGTCAAACCTAAGCCTTCTACTTTTCTGCTTGCTGATTTTTTTTAAGGCTCAGGCGGAAATTCATCATCAGCAAGTCGTGATCGCTTCCAATGTCTGCTCCTGGAAAGCTTCGTGTCTTTGCGATGTTAATGCTGGTCTTGAAGCGCTTCAATTCAGCAGTGCGTCTATTAAGTCTTTTGATTGACTAAAAGCGAACGGGGATCGGTGTATTTTGTAAAAGTTGCTCGGAATGTGTTTTTGCTGTTTGATTAATTAAAAATTTTGTGAAAATTTTGCTGAAATGGAATAGACATTCCAATGTTCTGTCTGACTTTCCTTTTTCCACACCTGAATAATAATAGGAATTTGTCGAAACTATGAATTAAAATAAGACAAAAGTCTCCCAAATTGGTTTCTCTTCTTATTTTGCATTCAATTCCATTTCGGAAGGGAAAGAATGTCATCGTGAGTGGACAGCATTACCAAATATTTGACTGGATTCACAGCTGCAGTGCATGGGACATTTGGACCCTCAGGACAGCAACAGTTGGAGTTAGACCTTTTATTCAAGAAAATTCAGACATCACGAGAAAACAGTGTCGGAAGCACGTTCTATTCCGGTTTTTTTAGGGTGCAAATGGCGCTACACTTTATTTACTTTAACTCTCTCTCTCTCTCTCTCTCTCTCTCTCTCTCTCTCTCTCTCTCTCTCTCTCTCTCTCTCTCTCTCTCTCTCGATTCCCTCTCTTCTTTCGATTCCCTCACGACATTCTGTGAGTGTGTGTGTGTGTGTGTGTGTGTGTGTGTGTGTGTGTGTGTGTGTGTGTGTGTGTTTGTGTGTGTTTGGGGGGGGGGGGGGGGGAGTTGTGTGGGTGTGAGTGTGTTGAGCACGCCCAAACTTTTTAATCATAGTTTCACATCCGTTTCTATTTGGAGGTAACATTGCCTATATACTTTGTGTTGATAGACGCAGTAAATGGAAGTAAATGCGAACCGATGACGAATTTGACAGGCTTTGTGTTGAACTGGAGTTTTTTTTGTTTGACATCTGCTACTGAGATCTAGAGGCGAAAATGTCGAATCAAAGTGCATCAATGCAATGATAAGGGACGAGGCGTCCTTGGTGTGCATGGGCAAACCCTTGAGTCAATTAATCGTACAGAGGGCAAGAAATTGGCAGTGGGCGGATGAAGTCGGCAGAACGTCCCACCACCACCTGCAACCATCTTGGCAGGACCGGATACACTTGGATTCCTCCCAGAGGTGGCTAACTGGCCTTCATTGAGGGAAATGTGTGTTTACTGCGTGGGGAATCTCTCTCAGAGAAGAAAAGGCGCCGTCATGGCACGAGCTGTTTAGAGTTGACCATGCGCGTAGCAGAAAGTGTAAACACACCTGTGCGCTTAGCCCACGACCACCGAGCAGATGCTCGCGTATCTCCGAACCAGCAGCACTGCACTGAACTAAAAGAAAATAAATTGTGTTTTCTCTATTTCGCTCGTTACATTCGGTAGTATACATTTTTTGGATTTTTTTTCTAAAAGTGAATTTACCGAAACAAGCTGTCTGCGACTCATGCATGCTCAAGTCGGCGAAATGAAAAGTTTCCAAGCCACTTCCCATGCAGATATTAATATTGTGCGTGCATGCAATAGTTATGGTAGTATTTTTCCTGAATCGCTTTGTTGCAGAAGTCGATTTGAAAGAGTTGTAGACATATTTAAATTTCATTTTCATGTCAGATCTGTTCTGCAGGAACCATCCAAGCGGGTGAATTTGTCGTTCGGGACTTAAAATAAGATCTTGCAGCAGCACCACCACCATCAACAATAGCAACTAGTACTGCTGCTGCTGCTACTAATACTACTACTACTACTACTACTACTACTACTATTACCCCCGTCACCACCACCACCACCACAACAACAACCACACAGAATCACGATGTATATTTGAGAGGAATCAGCGCTTTTTCTTCTTCTTCAGTCATCACAGATTCGATCCTGATTGCAAAAATCAGTTTGATTCAGTGGTATTGCATATTTTTTTACGCCGAAGCGCTGGTTTTTGTGGATGAAACAAGATGTACTGTTAATTCGTTATCTATATCTGAACAATGTTTAAAAATTTTCCGGCGGTTTCACAAATTGGATTCATCATAGGAAGGAGAAGGGAGTAGAGAACAGAGTGAGAGAGAGAGAGAGGCAGGGAGAGAGGGGGAGGGAGAGAGAAGAGAGAGAGAGAGGGGGGGGGGAGAGGGGAGAGAGAGAGAGAGAGAGAGAGAGAGAGAGAGAGAGAGAGAGAGAGAGAGAGAGAGAGGCAGGGAGAGAAAGAGAGAGAGAGGGGGGGAGAGAGAGAGAGAGAGAGAGAGGGGGGGGGGGAGAGAGAGAGAGAGAGAGAGAGAGA
>JAWQFJ010000546.1:80000-82500 GCA_034096865.1 Theodoxus fluviatilis
ATATAGTTTTACAATAAATTTTTTCGTGAACGGCATATTGTCATATATCGCTGTTGCAGGAAAACGAGATTTTTTTCAGGATGTGATCACAGAGTAGAACTTTTGCCACACGAATATATCTTAACATAATTTTTACGTACAATCTTATCTGGCTGTACGGCACAGAATATACTGGTTGCAAAACCGACGAGAGGCGCAAATACTCACATGTTCGCGTGTGAGACGTCTCGGGCTCCCATTCTAGAACGCTGAACCATACAATAATGGAAAATTAGGTAGGCTCCGCTCAGAAAATACGTGTCGTGTGAGATTACTGAAATGCTTCCCCGAGTTATGTGGGTTACCACTTTCAATGTTTTAAAAAAATACTTAAGCAAATCATGCGACTGTTGCCGTCGATCATAAATGGGGAAAAAACAAACACATAAAAGGAACAGATCTGCGTGGTATGGCTCCACTAGAACAAATGTAGGGGAGTGAAACACACACACACACACACACACACACAGAGAGAGAGAGAGAGAGAGAGAGAGAGAGAGAGAGAGAGAGAGAGAGAGAGAGAGAGAGAGATAGAACTGAGGAAGAGCAGAGCTGCGACAATATAAATCAGCAGTCTTGACAGACGTGTGCAATTTCACATGGTTCACGAGGCATGTCAACAACTGATTATAAATGAATGGTTCGTATCCCATATTCGTTGACCACACCAAGAACATTTTAAACTGTTAATGGTTGCTCTTAATGAAAGATCGTAAACCTGTCGGCAATGTGCAACCTGGGCTTGACTTCCTTTAACGATGCAACACATCAGGTGGTCAGCCGTGGCGGAGGAAAATCCTCGAGCAAGGGAGGAAAGGGGATTAAGAGGAGAGGAAGGGGGAAGCGGACAGGAGGGGTGCTGCAAAATAGGGAAAGATGGAGAAGAAAAAGCACCAAGTGCTTGTGTGAAGACAGACATTTAAGAAACAGAAATTCAGAACAGCGGTTGATATATAGTTTCTACATAGCACGCTTGATACTGCCCAATCGATGAGAGCATGAGAGAGAGAAAGGGAGGGGGGGGGGGGGGAGGAGGAAGTTTGACCTCCTATGAGCTTTTGAAGGCTGTTTAAGGCCATTTGATCACGAAAAAGTATTAAGGCTGGTTAGAATAAGAGCATGTAATGATTTTCATATATGTTTGCATCATACGAATCGCGTAGAGAAGCACAATGGGTCATTGGTTACCACTGACCCTATGGGTGATCGATGGCAGAAGTGCATGTGCTGCTCTCCTCAGTAGTTGCTTCAATCAAAGACTATAAAAACTTCTATGACACGATAACAATGCACTACTGTAACCTGAAAGACACGTCATCTTCTTACATGCGGCAAGGCGACAACGAGTCTGCTGAGAGAAGGGGAGGGGACCGAGTGTGTGGGCAGGGAGGCGAGATGGCATGTCGCAGTTCATTGGACAGACGGACAGCGACTTTTGACAACTGTGCAGTCAGAAAGGGGAGAGGGTGCGGGATCAAGCAGGTCATTGGTCAGCGCTGAGATTTTCCGGACTTGTCGAAAGATGGGAGGAGGAGGAGCAGGGAGTGAAAGGGGAGTTGACAAAGTTTAATGGATACTGTTGTCAACCCCTTGACCGCGTGACCAAGATGGCCATCAAGTGACGAGGGGAAGGGGGGGGGGGTGATGACGAGGGGGGGTTGAGGGGTCCGGGAAGGAGTTTGGGCCACTTGGACATTAACTATCAATTGCGTACGTTCTGTGCCCTCCTTACTCTGATTCAGAAGCTGTCTGAGCGCCTTCGCATATCAGCCTGAGTCTGAGCCTGAGCCGAGCCGTGTTCTCCGCGCGAACCAATCAGGCCTGCTACCCCTGCGAGGCAAGGGTCGTTCCCAGCGCGTTCTGCTCATTCGACTGCCTGGCCAGCCCGCTGTCACGCCAGCGTGAACGCTCTCAGCGCCTTCTGTCTGCGTCTTCTTCGCGTCAGCCTTCAAAGTCGACTGGTAAGTTCTACCCGCTCTTGCGGCACCTACACTCTCTTTCCCTGGGCTTTGCTCCCTCTCAGCTCCGGACACATGCGGTCACTGCCCATTTTGGGGTGTTACGTGTCCCCGTTATGCCAGCACTGCCTTATGTAACTGGGGGCCTGCCAGGCTGCGCGGGGTTGCCTGCGAGTGAAGCCTGGCGCTGCCAGTCCTAGTGTAACGTCCAGAGGTCGAGCAGGTTTCACAGTTTGCGGAGGCAACTCTCCAGTGTCCCCCGATAAGCCCCTTTGAAAAAGCGTAGAACCCCCTTCTCCCGTGTCCCGCTCTCCAATCCCACCCCACCCCCATGGTCTTTTCCCCCACCCGATCGAGTCCTCTCCAACCAGAGCTGGGCGTATTGGCATAACTGCTGTGTCCAGGAGCGTGAAAACACGGGCAGACGGCCTGGGCTAGCTTAGCCGCTTGGGCAGTTGGCTGGTCTCGGCGGTGCTTGTTGGTCAAGCCACGCTGCCTAGTGG
>JAWQFJ010000546.1:95000-97500 GCA_034096865.1 Theodoxus fluviatilis
GTGGGTCTATTCTTAATCCCCCCCCACCCTCTCCCCCCCACCCCCATTTTCCCCACCCACAGAAGGAGCGCTTGAGACATTTCAGTCCACGATTTGTGCATTCTATTTGATTAGGGCTTTTTGAACGAGTCTCCGTTTTAACAAATGACTACGAACTGAGCATTGTAACATTAATTTTTTGAGAATCACTCGAATTCGCCGAGCGCATTCTGTTTGAATGGCACCTGGGCCAGCCAGGCATGCCAGGAGGGTCACGTGGTCTTCATTGATGCGTGGCCCCAGCACCAACTCAGCGTGATGTGGTGAGAGCAAACAAGCACACCGAGTCAGTTGTACCATAAGGGGTGTCCGTATCCAGATCTCAGGGCCGCCCTTTGTCTCGCGTTCCCACCTTGTTAGTTTATCGCACAACTCGAATCAATGTCCTAAACCCCTTCCCTCCTATTTCCATCCCCCCCTTCCCCCACACACACACCCCACACCCACCTTTATTTGTCATGTCTCACCTTCGGCTATCCCTGAGCGTTTCTGGAACAGGCCTACTCCTCTCTGTTTCTTTCTGCGTTCATTGTCGTGTCTTCCCTTGCACACAAAAGACACACACACACACACACACACACACACACACACACACACACACACACACACACACACACACACACACACACACACACACACACACACACACACACACGTGAAGAACTGTTTTTATAAGTTCAGTATTTAGTCTTTGATGTTACTAAGCATGTTCTTTCATTTTTACTCCCAGAATCTGCACTGCGTTCCAATGGCCCAGAACTTCTTTTCCGGCATGGGTCAGGATCGGCAGCAGCAGAAGCAGAAGGAGCACATGCAGCGGTCCCAGATCAACCAGCAGCAGGAGGGACAACTGCAGCAGGAGCAGCTGCTGAATCAGCAGCAGCAGCAGCAGCAGCAGCAGCAGCAGCAGCAGCAACGACAGCGGCAGCAGCAGGGGGAGCTGGACCATCGGCTGTGTCAGGAGGAGCACATGCGCCAGCAGTTGGGACTCCAAATGCAGCATCAGATGCTGCAGCAAAGACTGCTTCCACAGCAACAGGGGGAACCACAGGCTTCCGGTTCACAGACCAGGAAGCGAAAGACGCCCGTGAAGGACGAGGACAAGACAGATGCGTACTGGGAGAGACGCAAGAAAAACAACGAGGCTGCCAAGAGGTCACGCGACGTCCGACGGGCGAAGGAAGCAGAAGGCAAGAGCAGGCTGGAGCAGGTGGAGGAGTACATAGCTGTCCTCAACCACGAGCACCGTCTTCTGAGGGAGCGGCATAGGGTCCCACTTGGCGAGAGGATGATGAGCGAGGAGGAGGCGGAACAGGTTGTCGCCGAAGTGAGAAGGAAGCGCGAGTCGAACAGCAAGCTCGACAATGCTCACAGACTGCGCTACAACGACATCATTGGGATTTCTGAAATCTCTTACAGAGTTCTCCGCACCTCTCTACCCCCGTCCAGCAGTTCCACAGAAGCATCCAACAGTCCGCCACAGAACGAACACTACAGCCGAGGGTCGTTCAAGGAGGAGGACTGCTTCCCCACCAACCCCGCCCTGAACGCCACCCCGGTCACCTATCCCTCACCGTGGCCATCTCAGCAGCCGCCGCAGCCGCTGTTTGCACCGACAGCCCCTTACTCCAACCCTTCCACGTACCATCGCAGGCCGCACATGTATCCCTCGGATCCCTCCGCGACGCCCCTGGTCTACTACGGCCGTCCGGAGGACGCTACCACATGGGCCAGTTCTCCCAGTGCAGCATGCCGGGCAGCGCAAGCCCTAGCTACGGCGCCCACCACAATGCCTCCATCGGCAACATGCCCGCCGATCTCTCCGTGGGCAGCGGGAAGCGGAGAACTGGGATGGCCTACGAGGGATGATCACAGGCGGACAACAATGGACTGCTGACTGCTGGTCACATGACGTCAACGGGCAGCTGCATGCAGCAAGTCTCCCCTGTCATGGCCCCCGCCATCCATCGTGTCCGGCACGCTGTCGCCCCCCCCCTCCCGCAGGTGATGGGCAGTCTCACAGGCTTCCCGCCACAGAACCAGCACCACCTACAGCAGCTCCAGCACGTCGCTACCAACGGGAGAGACCTGATGGATCCCGATGCCTACGCAAGACAAGGGGACGAGGCTACCATGAAGATGTGCCACAAGGACAGCAAGTAGAGCTTGCCACTATTTCGTCCGAATTGGTGTTCCTCCTCCATTCCAAGAAACAACAATAGTCTCTTTTTTTCTTCTTATGTGTACAGTTTTGCAGCTTGAGTTGGACTGTGCCAAAACAGACTCAAGGCTCACCCAAGACGTGTGGGACGGTTTAGCTTGACACGCGGACATACACACGATATCGTGTGATGCGTTTGTAACCGCTTACATTTCTTTTTTTAAGAGGACTATTAACTTACATAAGTAGAGCTAAAAAAGAAATGAACGATATCATTTCAAACATCTAATTTAATAATAA
>JAWQFJ010000546.1:102500-110000 GCA_034096865.1 Theodoxus fluviatilis
CTGAGGAAATAAATCTTCCCCAGCCCATGTCCAGCAACGCCTGGCTTTTCTGAGTCACTTGAACGGTAATAAGGAGCTTCTCGAGAAAACGTTGGCTGCGAAAGAAAGCTGATCTCACAGATAAGAAGCACTTGATTGAGAATCTACCGTAGGGCTTTGACGTGTAAATGGAAAGTACATGGAATGGAAATGGGGCGCCGAAGGCTTAAGAACAGAACACGAGTATTGTTTTACTCACAACTAAGAGCATATATATATAGGCAAGACGAGACGGAGGATCTAGTCAAGAACTGAAGACATCTGCGACGCAACATTTTCCAGAGAACATTAGGTAAAAACACAATGGGCGCATCGAGTCCTTTGCACATCCGGTCGAGCGAGACAGTGAACGTAGAGGCCGCAGAAAGATGGATAAATGCTGACTGCTTTCCCCCTCGCAAAGAGCTTTTTCTAATGGAGGCAGAGAAACGATGACAGGAAGGTAAACCAGACGGGTTCACTCAGACCCTCGGCAAGGCATGCATCAGGGACATCCTCGACACAAAAGTTCCACGACGAAAGATGAAAGTGGGCGCTAGCGCCATATCAACAAGCGCAAAGAGCGTGCAGGCAAAATGGAGAAACTATTGGATAATTACGGAATGGGGTTAAAGGCGATGGATGATAGAAAATTCAATAGGGTGGGGGTGGAAGTAAGGGGGGTGGGGTACAGGAAACAGGTGGGGAGGAACGACGGGTAGAGCAACAGTCATTCATGGGCAGGGGTGAGAGAGGTCAGGGATGGCGTGGGGATGGGATGGGGAGGTGTGAAGGGGAAAAATCAAGCAAGGTGCAGTGAAAGAAAGGGAGGACGGCGTGGAGGAGGAGGAACGAAAGAAGGTTAATGCAACTGTCTGTGCAAGGGATTTTCGCAAGGCGCCCCGGGCGTCTGCCTCACGCCGTAACCCCGACGGCTGCCTAATCCATTCTGTCGCCGTTCTGGCCACTGGCCAGCAAGCAAGGCTGAGGATCCCAAGTCTACAGAGCCACGGCCCGCTGGTGCCGTACCAATCCTGGGATGAATTCCTGCAGGGACCGAGGTAGTGAGCAGGAATGGATTTACTGTCCATCTCGGCCGCTTTGATGGCGCGCCCGTGGGCAGCTACGCCTTCCACATGCTCCGGGGAAGTCCCCAGAGAGAAAAGAGAGGGCGGGCAGGGATCTCCTTCTGGGGGTTATGATTCTAAAAAACGAAGATAAAAGAGATCGCCGAGGAAGAAATCGCTGCAGTCCTAAGTGAATTGTGTTGTCACGTGCCCGAGCGACACAGGAGTTGACCGATGCCCCCGACTTTCCCAGTGTGTGGCGGAGTCATCGTGAAAACCGAGGCCTGGGGGACTGGGAAAGGAGGAATTGTCACGTGCAGAGAAATGGGATTTGAAGTCGCAGTTTTGAAGCAATCGTAAACTTTGACGAGAAATTGGCTTCACAGCTTAGTGTCCAAGACTTGTCAGGAGACTTAAAAAGTGCGAAGGAGGTCAGTGTAAATCAACTCAAATGGTGTTTTAAAAAAGCCGATGATTGAGATGAAGTACTTTGACAAAAACTAGCACCTTGTCGATCGTGTGTTAAAAGAGGAAAAAAAATTCAGGATCTGATAATCTCGTTTTACGTATCTCTGGTAATTTTACACTAACCGTCGATGACGTGCGTGCCTCCCTGATGGCATTTAAAGCTATAGCTCAGTCGAGTGGCATCTTGACACTCGGGCAAGCAATAGACCCTTTGGCTACAGAAAACAGAAACCGCTTGATTCTAAAAATACTAGTCACCCTTCGATGTATTGTTCTGTTGCCTGTAAACAGATACGTGCCTACTCTTTTCCCGGTGGAAAATTCTATAAAGCAGCGAGTAGGGGTGGAACGTAAAGCAGTTGGAAACTAAGGAATAAATGAAAATCCGTTATGTACAGACCACTATAATTTTTCCTTTATCTTTACCAGCTCAGTGCAACACAATCATGTGCGAGAATTCAAGGCTACCGCTGCACTTCTACCATTTCCCCAAGGGGTCTGGAAATGTCATTTGCTGGAAACCCCGGCAGGACGACAGGCAGCTTGCTTTTCATAATGGCTTATAAAGGGAGCGAGTCACGGGGCGGGGGTCAAGTGGAATCTGTCCAGGGGAGAGTTGGAGTGATCAAATACAGACGTAACAAGGCTGAGTGGCTGGAATGGACACGCCCAGGCTCTCGCTAGCACTTTACAGCACATTTTGCGCGCAACGCAAAGCCCCAGGAGTGTTCGTCAGAGGAAGACTCGTCCTTCGGTCTATCTGTTTCGGTCTTGTGAACAGATAAACAAATTTAGGTCACTAGAAAACACTCTTGTTCCTGTGAGTTAGCAACACATCCTTATGAATGAAAAAGTAACAACCGCAGTCTTATATGAATTTAATGCCAACGGTCGCATTTCTCTCAAAGCATGAGGTAACCGAAGTAAGTATCTCCAGAAGGATACGATACAGCAGAAAGAGATGTGGTATTTTACACTATGCGAAACTGCCGTGTTAAAAAAAAATGAAAATCATGAAGACATTTGTTACATTGGTTTGTGTATGTTTCTGAATCATCACAAATTATGCTATTCACACGGTCCTCGGCAATACTTTACTGCTTTAATTCCTTTCCCTCTTTGGTTGTCATCAAGGAACCTTACAAATCCCCGTCATTTACTGTACGAGCTGTGTCTGTCCAAAGAAATATCATCTGAAAGTTATCCAAATGAGACTGTTGATCAAGCCGTTACTAATATATAGTCAAGGCATCCACTAGAAATCGTCAATGGCCCACGTCTGTAGAATGCTTCTTTGAAGCATCTGTCGCAAATCAACTCCTTACCCTCTCCTATACCTGACACAACATGGCCTCTATGGTTATACAGTTGTTTTTTTACAGTACGAAAACACCGCGACAAACGAAAATGGGTGCTACTTCAAACTACAGTGATGAGGACGATAAAAAGGAAACACATAATGACGCACCGTAATGGTGAACTAACAAAAAATCCCGAATATTCGTTATTTTAAAGATAATTTTTGCCGAAAAGCCTTTAGATGATTGGGTAAAGGGGGAATCTAAACTGCTACAAATGTTCAAGTTTGTATTTTGCTTCATACATGTGATTCTACGTGATGGGAGCACGGAACAATACCAGCAGTTTATGTGGACAAGCATGACTCAGAATGTGAAAAACAAGAGGGGAAAAGGTTTGTTGCAATGTGCTACATGGAATGGGGGAGGCAGTCTTAAGAGAAGACATGAGTATGAGCCACATGGAAGCCATGATAGTCAATGTATTTTGCAAGCAGAAGATGGACCAGGCGGCTGCACGATCAGGCGGAGAATTTGTTCTTTTGGGATGGGACATCCAAATAGTAGGATAACTGTCGTCTTCTCGAGCTGGCTTTTTATACCAGCAGATGTTTACAGGGCATGTTCATCACAGCGAGTGGCAAATGTTTTGCTTCAACGAGAGCCGACTTGAAAGAAATTATGTTGATGGAATGGTTTATTGAAACTACACTGGTTTCCTTTGACGGCAGGCGGTTGCAGAGGCAGCGACTGGAGGAATAGGCAGACGAGCTGGCTGGGGCGACAGCTGGCTTGGAGGAGATTCGGCTAACTTCACAGCGACTCCACCACCACGGTCTTGCGCCGACACCTATTCTCAATCCGTTCCCTGCAACAGATTCAGAAAGAATGAATTTACTAGAGAGCACACAGAGAGCGCAAACCTCCGCCAAGGCAGCCACAGCGGTGGAGGTATCCCAGCACCTCTTCCGTGGCCTGTATAATTCAGGCAGCATGTTCTGCTAGCCAGGCCTGGCGCGAAGCATTTGCTAACGGTCTCTGAGTGTGGAACGCATGTGGCGGCTTGCAGCACACGCCGGGCTACGGCGATAACATTTATCTTTATGGTTGTACTTTTAAAACGAGATAACGGATGACCTCCATTGTATGGGATTGTTCTTTGGGTAAAACCCTGACTTCATTCTGTGAACCCGAGTCAGTATTGACTCTGGCACAGTTCGCAATGAATGAGTAATAGACTTGACCCTTTGCATTACAGCATTGCGCCAAAAATAGTTTGTTCTGATACTATTTTTCCTCCACTTTTTACAGAAATCATTCAGATGTCAAAACTGGTTTCCATTTCAACACAAACATTTTATTTTATCGAATAAACGCTTGTTTATTGCCTCAACAAGAGTGAGTTAAGAGTTTTGTGCGAAATAGTCTTAGAACTACTTTAACGGCGTATGTCAGGGAGCAGATCGGCTATCCCATAAGCCTCTCGTGTGACCATCATTTGCATATTTTTGACGAAAACCTTCCATCACGTGATGTCAACTGGGCTAGAGATACTTTCACCGGTAGGCGAAGTCTCTATTGAACTAGAATGCCCTGACCTTGCACCAAATTGAATCAGAATCCTTTTTGAACGTTCAAAGTTATTTTACCAAATAATTAACACACTGATGAACCGACAATTGAACGAACTAATAGACCAAAAAAAACCTCCTTGGTGGAAGTAAAAAGTAACCAACGTTGTGTGTATGTTGAAATGATAGATCAGACATGTCCATTTTGTAGTTCTGTTGAAAACCTATTTCTGTTTCACTGTAACGAATATCACGTTTTAAGGAGAAAATACAGAAGACTGATATTCAAATGACAACGTGATGATAAACTGCAGCATCCTACTTAGAGAGTATTAAAATCCAACACGCCTTCAAACTGTGGAGACAGAAAAATAAAGATTGATGCTACGAAATGATAGAGACGGAAGTAGACATAGCTTAAATTCGCCAGACAGAACATGCATTTAAAGCAAAACTGACATTCTACCTTGGACAAACAAAAATTGAGAGAGAGAGAGAGAGAGAGGGGGGGGGGAGAGATAGACAGAGAGAGAAAGAGGGAGAGAGAGCGCGAGAGAGAGAGAGAACGAACGAACGAACGAACGAAATATTTATTGTTTAGGCCATGCCGGCCCATTACAATGGAAAGAAACGCGACGAAATGAACACAAACGCAAACACAACAAAACTGGAATCAAGTTATGGACTGTCCGCAGTGCACGATTACTGGCAATGTCTGAGAGAGAGAGAGAGAGAGAGAGAGAGAGAGAGAGAAAGATAGAGAGAGAGAGAAAAAGAGAGAGAGAACGAGAGAGAGAGAGAGAAAGAAAGATATATAGAGAGAGAAAGAGAGAGAGAACGAGAGAGAGGGAAAGAGAGAGAGAACGAGAGAGAGAGAGAGAACGAGAGAGAGAGAGAGAGACGTACCTGTCACTGCCTTTGGGGGAGGCCAAAGCGGGCCAGGTTGTCACGGCTGTCAGGGCTTGCCAATGCCAGGATGAGAGTTTCTTCCTCCACGTCATTCCTACTGTCTCTCGGTTCCTCACGGTTGGTCCGGCCATCAAAGTACGGTCGTCTCTCCCTCTTTAAACAACAGGGCACGTCAACACCTCAGACTGACCAGTGAGAGAGAGAGAGATAGAGATAGAGATAGAGAGAGAGACAGAGGGAGTTACAGAGGAAGAGGCATACAATAGTGGCGGGGACTCTGTATTTTGGAAAGAGTTGTGCCAGATATGTGAACGACTTTGCGACAGTGTGCTTTGTGAACACCGAGAAACCAATCCCAAAGAGCAATCAGTGACGCAAACTAGTTCAAGTACTAGTTGAATCTTCTGCATCATAGAAAGTAATGAACACAACTTGTTCAAAGCAGTTGCAAGTGGTGAATCCAATCAAGCGTGCAGGACACTATTTAGACTCTCTGTATCAGTACGTCTCAAGGAGAAGAGATTTTGTGGCCGCTGCAATTGACAAATGACACTCATGATGCAGTCTGCCCGATACTCTGCCGTAGGTAACCCAAAGGCGCGCATGCCGATCATCCATGACGCAAAAGAAGTGCCAGACTTGCAAGCGAGCCTGATTCATTGCATCTGGAAGCGTTATGCGCGAAGGTAGGTGTTCGAGGACGCAACGAGGGCGTCATACAGGTAGATTTTCTTGTGTTACAGGGGCTCTACAGTAGGTCAGTGCTTCATGCGCCCGCCCGCTACGGCTTGCGTTCAGCAATGGCGGCGTTCAAAGCTGCGCGGATGGCGGAGTTGCTTCCTTGGGCAAAGCGTTCGACTCGTTTTGCCTCTCCCACCCAGTAGTAAAACTGGATATAGATTTGAGAGCACACTACAGAGCGATCAATCCATGTGGACAGCTATGCACCGGCACTGGGATGGCGTACTTCCCAAGGAGTGGAGACAAAGCTGGTAGATGACTCTGTGTTTCCTGTCTGTCACTCTTTCTTGTCCCCGGATGCCAGTAAAGGATTGATTTAGTGGCCAAAAGATCAGGGGGTGAAGTGATAAGTGGTAGGTTATCTAGACATGGCAGACAAGTCTCCTTTTAAAATGAATACCGTTGACTTTACCTTTACCTGTACAGACAAGTTGCGTAATGCATTTGAAAGACTCAAGTCACAGGTTCACCTAACCAGAGAAGTTCAGGAGAGTGTGACTGACAGATGATTTGCACATCCTTCCTGCTCAGATGGACAGACATATGTAAATCTCCTCTGCTGCAGGTAACCAACTACAATGAGGAGGAGCTTGCTTGTACTGTGCTATAGTAGAAGAGAACTTTCTTACTTTCTTGAGACTGTAATAACAGAAGGTGATGGACGAACCATTTTTGGATTTTCACGCTGTTATGACTTTATCCTTTCACTGTTTTGAAATCCCAGGACTAATGGGAGTCTGAGAAAATTCATTAAACAATTATTATAGATCGGATTGATATCTCTGAGTCAGAATTACATACATAAAATACAAACAAGGACATGAGCTTTTGACTGAAGAGTGATTTCAAAGGGGATCACTGATCCGAACAAGTCAGGGGATTGACGGGCGAGGGTGGGGTGAAGCTGGGACTTAGTTTGTCTGAGCATTTCTTGAACATGATCTTTTGCTATGAAAAACTGTAACAGGACTTTGCACTGGCTACGTAACACCATGCTGAACACGCAAATCAGCAATGTCGCAGTTGCAGTTTATCGTTAATCACCCTGTCATGCTTGGTCCAACTGAAAAAATCTTGATAGCCGTTCGTATAACATGAACCTGCAAGAGTATATATGATTATTGAGCACCCTGCTGAACTTGTACATCAACCTCGCTAGAGGAATCTTTATTGTGAATCTTCGCTTCATGCTAGGTCTGACTGATTAATGTTTACAATTAGCACACTAATTCAAGACTGTCTGATATTGATAATTGCTTGACACCGTGCCAAGCGCGTTAATCATCAATGTTCAACTTCTGCTTTATTTCTCGTGAATCATCAAAGAAAACGATGACATAATATCTGAACATAGGAATATTTTCCCTACGATTACGTGTTCTTCAAATAGGGTCAAACTTCTTTTGTAGTCCTTGCGCAAGAAGTAAC
>JAWQFJ010000546.1:115000-134388 GCA_034096865.1 Theodoxus fluviatilis
AGAGAGAGAGAGAGAGAGAGTCAGTCTAATTATCGCAAGAATTATACATGTACAATTTCTTAAACATACTAAAATGGGTAGAGAGTGTACCAGAGAAGCAAAATTTAAATATGGAGCTTGAAGTAACTACAATTACATATACATAAAAACAATTTTCTAAACAGCCAAATGTTAAAAACAAAAAACATACATGTAGGTCAAAGCCTCTTGGTGCACAATCCCTCCCCTACTCCCCAACCCCCAATCAACCAAAACCCCTCCAATAGTTCAGCCAGGGGTGGCCTGAAGTAAGCATATGTGAAGAAGGGACAATGTAGGATACACACTTAGCCGGTCCACTGTCTAGACGTCAGATGAAAGCGTGGAAAACTATGTCATAGGATGATGCCTGAGAATAGTGCGAATTTTGTCTTTGAACATAGGCAAAGACTTGATACATTTTATGTCATCAGGCAGTGTATTCCACAGAGCAGCCCCAGAGTAAGATAGGCTCGATTTGAACAAATCGATGCGAGGCTGAGTCAAGAGAAATTATTTGTCATGTCCTCTGAACGATGACTGCTCAAATAGTTTGGTTAGGTATTCTGGTGTTCGGCCATCTTTTACCTTTTTCACAAGCACACACTTATTGAGCTGCAGATGCTTATGGAGAGGCAAAATGTCAAGCATTTCCATTTTCTTTTCAGTGCTGAAAGATTTATTTGTAACCATAAGCTTAGAAGCTCTTCTGTATAGTGAATTAACTCTCTTCAAATTAGCTTCACTACAGTTATCCCACAATATTGATGCGTAATTAATGTGTAATACGATGTGGGCACTGAAAAAGATTTTGCAGGTTTCCGTGTCTACATAGTGCCTAAGCTTTGACAGTAGAAAGAGATTGCTTGAAATCTTTTTGCACATCAGATTTATGTGTGAGTTCCAGTCTAACTGTTCGTCAATCATCACCCCAAGCACTTTGTGTTCTTTCACCTTTTCTGTCGGCCCTGCATCAAGTGAGAGTGGGAGTGTCAAAGGATGTAGTTGATGTTTTTGCCTTGTGGTTATCACCATATACTTGGTTTTGGACTGGTTGAGGACCATTTAATTTGAAAGACACCAGCAACATATTTCATCAAGACTCTTTTGGAGTTTATTTGCCACAGTTTCGGTTGAGCTGTCCGCAGTAGACAGCGTTGTATCATCTGCAAACATGTTACATGAGACCTTTCTATCTGTGACATGCAAGGGTAGGTCATTTATGAATAAGCAGAATAAAAGGAGGCCTAGTACAGATCCCTGTGAGACACCCGCTTTTAGAATACCATACTTGGAAACGTGCCCATCGAATTGGACATATTGTTGTCGATTATCCAGGAATGACAGAAAAAACTTAACAGAGAGAGAGAGAGAGAGAGAGAGAGAGAGTGTTGAAGTTTTATTGTCAAGACCATCGGTCTGTAGACAAGAGGGTAACATAATCAAACATAGAACAATAATTGAAATTCGTACAATCTTGTTAAAAACAATAATGCAGATACTTTTACTGGACATCGAGCTGTGCGAGTTTGTCCTGATCAGATGGTGATGAAATATCCACACACAACTAGACGGCACAAATTAGCTAATACAACCCATCCAAATAAAACAAACGAATGGGGAAAAAAGAAAAAGAATGAAAGAAAAAAGTTTCTAAAGATCTTCACTCCACCGCAACATTTTCCATGTCTTTGGGAAACACAAATACACGATGGTGAAATGTCTTTCACAGCCACCCAGGTGTCCACTCTGATGGGAACTCATCCACCCCACCCCACCCCCAATAAAATAAAATATCTATAAAAACAAAAACAGAAAAACAAAACACACACATACACACACACACACACACACACACACACACACACACACACACACACACACACACACACACACACACACACACACGGCACGCCCATGTGGCGGTGGAACCTCCATGCGAAAATAGCACAAAGCCTGCGGCAACCAATGCAAGTTGAACAAACAACTGAAAAGACATTGAGAGATGTTCACTCTAGAACGTTTAGCACTCGTAAACGACAAAAATACACCCAAAAGGCGTGTATCCGGTCTACTTAGGTATCTACACTCTGGTGCGAAATAAAAATGGTACAGACAACGGTCAGCAGAACAGACTTATAATCATAGCACGGTTGAAATGAGGCATACAACAGGTTACCATGAAAGCAAAGCAGGTGGCTACAACAATACTTGGACTATGTCGCAGGTGTGTCCTGGGTGGTCAGTCCTCGCAAAACAGTCAGCGCAGTATGTCACATGCTTGCAAGCATGGCACTCTTTCCGTGCTCTCAATGGCAGCGCGCACACATCGCACCAAGCAGACACATGACCTGATGTGTTTCTTGTCCTTTCCAGCTGTCGCAACACTTCGAATGTGCTGATGTCCCCCACAAACATGGCTTCGTCAAGGGCGCACTGCACGTGTTTTTCAAGAGTCGGGACCTCGGCTGATACACGTCAGACAGAACCACTGGCAATCACTGTACATTCTATATCCAGCCGCCGCCATCGAAGTAAGACGTGTTCAGATTGAGCTCCTACCTGACTGCCGTACTGCTAAGGATTTACCAAGTGCTGGAATGTCATGTTTGAGGAGAAGCTTCCTGTTGTCCTCCGCAACGAGGTGAGGGAACTTTCCAATACACATTTGTTGAAAAATTGGCGTATTGACGCAAATTCCAGTTGTGTATCTGACATTGATTTCGACGAGTCCATCATCGGCCAGTGACAGGAGTGTGCAGCTGTTGCCCAGCCAACACGTCAAATCCACCAGGAAATCTCCATTGAAGAGAGCGCGGGACTACCAGCGACTACAGGAGTTCAGGAAAAAGTATGATGGAGACAAACAACAAAGACAAAGAGCGGAACCTCAGCCTCTTGTCCCCATACAAGAGTTGGCACCCCTATCTACCCAGAGAATGGAATTTCCCGTGTCACCCTGTGAAACTGATGACTCAGATGTGTCCTCCAAACTCTCCGAACTCTTCGTGTTTGCGAGCAATGCATGCACAGACCCTGATAGTCCCAGTGAACTAAGGTGCACACCACATGCAACAGCACGTGAAACTCCTGCACAAGATACACAGATAACGAGAGAGAGAGAGAGAGAGAGAGAGAGAGAGAGTGACAGAGACAGAGAGAGACAGTGACATAGACAGAGAGAGACAGAGACAGATAGAGACAGAGAAAAAGAGGAGGGGAGGGGAGCAAACGGATGGACAGACAAGACTGACTGAATGACGGACGGACAAGCAGGAAGAAAGAAACAGACGGAGAGACAAGGAGGCTCTACAGAAATAATCGAAGTTGCTTCTAGCATACCACGAAAACCCACACAATTTTTTCATGTTGGGAGCATTCACTGAAATAATACAAATGAAAATAACGCTCGAAGATGATATATTGAAATGATGTTTTTACACGATTAGTCTAGTGCTTGTGCAAAATCGATGCGGAAAATGAGCTCAACATCATTTTCCCAGCACGTTTCATCGGCCTTGACTGGGAATGTTTTCGGGTAACTGATTCGTGTGACTCAACTGAGGTTCGACTAAGCGGAGGCGAAGGGATAATCGTCTTCGGATCAACGCTTGTGTTGCAGGGCCGTGGAAAACACGAGCCACGTTAATGGGACGTGATTTGGCAACTTTTGATGGATCCCCTGGAGAAGATCACATCAAGAACAGTGAACCATTCGTCCTCTATAGGACGGATATTGTCTGCTCAAAATATATATCCACCCGTGGCATTCATCCGTGAATCCAGGGTGTTTGCTCAAATTCAGCTGTCTTTGTTACAGTCTATTGCCTTAGTGATAAAGCCCGTGAAATGGCATTCGAACGCACACTTGGGAAATAACTCTGTTTGCATAAACGATTTCCCACGAAGCCACATGAATTCGAATGGCATTCGCAAATATGTCATAATGAGATATTCTGCCATCCATAATCTTCATGAAGCGTAGTGAGTAAACGGACTCTCAAATGAAAATCGAAGGGGAAAACCCTTGGACAATTGAATGCTTACGTACCGTAGCCAGTTTTCTTTTCACTGAGCGCAACCACCGCATCATGTTTCATTCAGCTCTCTCGAGGGAGGAGATAAAAAAACAACACGAGAACAAACACAGCCGTCAGAAACATACGAGCCTTGCAGACTACGTGGCAGTCGTTCATTTACAACTGCCTCTGTCTTCCATGTCTGCTACTGCTGCGTCATGGTACCGTCCAAATTAGGACTTTTGGCGTTTATGACGAAATGTCAAACAGAAGAGCAAAATTAATTCCATGCGGAATTCGTCGCCTTCGTTGTCTCAAGAGCATGGACTCGACTGAATTTTGTGTATATTGATGTTTTTCAGGATGAAAAAAGAAAGCCTCCCACAGTTTCAAGCACAGAACATGGAGATGTTATGAATCAGTGCGCTGGCCGTCCGACCGTCCGTCCGTCCGTCCGTCTGTCTGTCTGTCTGTCTGTCTGTCTGTCTGTCTGTCTGTCTGTCTGTCTGTCTGTCTGTCTGTCTGTCTGTCTGTCTGTCTGTCTGTCTGTCTGTCTGTCTGTCTGTCTGTCTGTCTGTCTTCTGTCTGTCTGTCTGTCTGTCTGTCTGTCTGTCTGTCTGTCTGTCTGTCTGTCTGTCTGTCTGTCTGTCTGTCTGTCTGTGTCTGTCTGTCTGTGTCTGTCTGTCTGTGTCTGTCTGTCTGTCTGTCTCTCTCCCCGTGTCTGTCTGTCTGTCTGTCTGTCTGTCTGTCTGTCTGTCTGTCTGTCTGTCTGTCTGTCTGTCTGTCTGTCTGTCTGTCTGTCTGTCTGTCTGTCTGTCTGTCTGTCTGTCTGTCTGTCTGTCTGTCTGTCTGTATGTCTGTCTGTCTGTCTGTCTCTGTCTCTGTCTCTCTCTGTCTGTCTCTCACTCTCTCTCTCTCTCTCTCTCTCTCTCTCTCTCTCTCTCTCTCTCCGTCTCTCTCTCCGTTTCTCTCTCCGTTTCTCTCTCCGTCTCTGTCTGTCTGTCTGTCTGTCTGTCTGTCTGTCTGTCTGTCTGTCTGTCTGTCTGTCTGTCTGTCTGTCTGTCTGTCTGTCTGTCTGTCTGTCTGTCTGTCTGTCTGTCTGTCTGTCTGTCTGTCTGTCTGTCTGTCTGTCTGTCTGTCTGTCTGTCTGTCTGTCTGTCTGTCTGTCTGTTTGTCTGTCTCTGTCTCTGTCTCTGTCTCTGTCTGCCTCTGTCTCTCTCTCTCTCTCTCTCTCTCTCTCTCTCTCTCTCTCTCTCTCTCTCTCTCTCTCTCTCGCACACACACACACACACACACACACACATACACATACTACATGGGCATCCACGTCAGACAGTTCGACTTGTCGGACAAAAACAAAACCCAAGCATTCTTTTGGGGCAGACATTCTAGGATGTAGCTCAGACGATTACACACCCATCAGACCACTTTGGTTCCTTGTAGAAAATCCCGTTAACAAGGCAGCTACAGCTACAGCCTTGTACTGTCAGTGCGATCCTAGGCAGACTTTCGCTCCCATCTTCAAACACCGTCCACGCTATTCAGCTCTCCCCTATTCCCAAGGCTGAAGCACCTTGTAATTCAAGGACCTTTTGAGGAACGTCAATCTACGCCGTTGCCAGCACCGACTGGCAGTTTGCTGTGGTTGCTACACAGCTAATGGCCCGGAGACGCGGATGTCTGGAGGCGGAAAATAAGAGAGGCATTCAGAGGGAACTCACAAAGACTCGGGACAATCTCCAAGGCAGCTGTTCATGTTTCTTTTGACCTTCAGACGAAGTAGGGTCGGGGAAGAGGGCAGGAAGTTGTGAGCGCGTGCGTGTGTGTGTGCGTGTGTGCGTGTGTGCGTGTGTGTGTGTGTGTGTGTGTGTGTGTGTGAAAGAGAGAGAGAGAGAGAGAGAGAGAGAGAGAGAGAGAGAGAGAGAGAGAGAGAGAGAGAGAGTGAGTGTGTGTGTTGTGAGTGTGCGTTTGCCTGTGCGTGCGTGCGTGCGCGCGCACGCGCGTGTGTGTGTGCGTGTATGTGAATGTGTGTGTGTGTGTGTGTGTGTGTGTGTGTGTGTGTGTGTGTGTGTGTGCGTGCGCGCGTAATAAGACAGAGGTGACACAGGTTGTTCACTAACGTTTGAGGGTTGCCAGACGAGTCACCAGTTGCTAGGCTACGTAAGAGCGCATCATGCAGAACTAATGGCACTTTGTCTTCAAAAAGAAAGGACCATAAAATCTTCCCAGTCCCAAATGAACTAAAGCTGTCAAATTGGGTTGCAACTGACGAAGACTCACTGAAGGCCAATACTAACTTATTTTACATGCCTCTCTCTACTCGTCCTGTACATATATGTCATAAGCATGTGTTAAAATCAAATGGTACTCTATATTCTTGCGGATATTTTAGTGACAAGGAGCATCTGAGGAGTGGTTTGAAGCGGTGACTCCATCCTTCAATCCATTTGGCGTATAGATTTTGCTAAGTTCTGTGCTAGAAACATTTTTCCATAATCCGAAACAAACCTCGAAAGGATGAATGATAATGTTCTTTAGCATTTTTCCTTTATATGTGTGTATACGGTACTCCAACTGACAGGCATGTAGTTTTCGTTTGCTTATAAATCAGCATTATGTTCCTATAAAAATACGAATTCATTATCATCCATTGCCTGTACATGTTCCAAATTTACTTCCCTTATCTATAGTAGTAGAAACGTTTTTGCTTGTTTGTTCGCAACCATTCGTATTTTCTTTGTTGGCTCATTCAATTTTCAAAAACTGACTCGAGTTGCTTATGCGACTTTTCCCGCCAAAAATATATTTTCAGTCTGTATGATGTAATTCATTCCACCCATCTGTTATTTGTTTTGTTCTCGAAATGTGAAGACTTAAAAAAATGTTTCTTTTTTCTTATAGGGGCCTAATCCTCACAGGACTCTTGTTTTGGCGAGTTAAAAAACGCTTACAAGCTCAGGGAGACGGCAGATAATGGAGCCCATGGTGACGAGTGTTTCCAGCCGAAACTGAGACAGAGTGGGAAAAGGCGGGCTGACGATCCCAAAAGGGGACGAGACTCTAATGAATGACTGTTTCCCCTAAAATACTTTGTGCCTGTGCCCTGGCGAGAGACCAGCAGCCACAGCACGGGCTGTGGAATCTGATTAGAAAACGTCTGTGGGGAGTGAGGGATTGACCTGTGAATCAGTGTCTCTCCCAGCAACGTCTGCTTTTCGTCTGCGCTTCCAGCACTTCCATCATGAAATACAACGGCAGTGCAAGATGACGTCAGCAGCGAGCGACATTTTGCTGCAAGGTCTGTGTGGCGAAAGCTTCACCTTCAGTTGTCGCACTGCTCTGTGCTAAATGGCTGATGATGATTTAAATGCAATGTAGAGTCCCAAGAGGTCCATAACTTTCGTAATATTGTCATTTGTAAGACTAGGCGTAAGAGCGGCGAAGATGATATTGGAGAGAGAAGAAAACCCGAAGCACGTTCACAAGTTTAAATCTCACCACGACATGTTTCACGCGTACAAGGAGCACAGAAGTGACAATACCAACATATGCTGGAGTCCCATGGACCACGGCATTCCAGTACAAAAGCGACGGAATCGATTTTTTAAATAAGCAAACACAAATGTTGACGATGTTTATGGTCACACAGGTCAGCTAATCACAATGTCGTAACGAAGCGCATAGACCACAAAGAAACGCATACTTCGTCAGTTTTGAAGCTTAAACGATTCGTCCTTTAGAGATGTCTTCAACCACGCAAATACGTTTTTGAAGGAACGTTTGGAATGGGTCGATGTGTTGATTGGATGGTGATGAACCGATCTCCCAGAACATGTTTCCTCTTTTAAATCCATACTGCAGCCATTCATTGCATCATTGCTTTAATTAATGACACGACTCATTCCTTCAGAAATGAAATAATGGATTCACTGATGACGGAAATTACCACACATTAAAACTTATTGCAATACAAATATCATAATGTTAATGTTCTATCATTAGTTGAAAACACATACTCATATACATATTTAAATTTAAACTTTATGATTTTTACCATGGCTAATGAAACAAACCTCTTAAAGTAAGTATGACTCATCAACAGATTATCCATGATATCAAAAGCGACATCGATAGCAGAATTGACAGCACTGACAACATCAACACAAGTGTAAAAAACCAGAGTCTGGCAACTTTAGAAATATACTCACGATGTAGTTCGACTGAAATAGTTCAGAAAAAAGGAAAGTGAATCACTTGTGGAAAAAATAGAATGGTTACAATTTATAGACACCTGCATAAATGGTGCATAGGCGTGTTTAGCTGTTTTGTTAATGCTTATCTCAGGGATCATGTCGAATACCTTCGGCTGAGAATATGAGCACCGTTATTTGTCATGCATTGTTTCTGTACTCGAGGCGCAGTCTGTCTGGGAGACGGATACTCCGAACAACAAAGCTGCAGCTGCTGGGGCCGCTCTACACGTAGCACTGGCTGCACCGGTGGGGCCGTAAGCGTGGACAGGCAAGAGTGGGGATGGGACTGCACGCCCACTCTGCACTTGACAATTTCATCTGTGCCGGTCGGGCAAACAGGCTCATCTGAGCACATCTGAATACTCGAGGCGTGCGTGATTAATTGTGAGTGTTGTCACCGACTACACGGCCTTCTGTTCCGGTCTAAACTTAAGCGAAACCGCAGAGCGAGGTCACAATGCTCCTAAGCAACATCACAACGGGCGCCATGATGACGATATTGACGAGGGAGATGACGACATCTATGACGTCGACGACAAACGAAACCACCATGACGCTAAGGTAGGGTTCCAGCTGATTGGACGAACACGGAGTCCCGCAGGTGGGATATGGTGCACCATGGCCGTTGCTGTGCATGATGACATTTACCATCGGAACGCCGTCCCCGAAAGTGCAACCGGAAACCTCCAGCCAGGGTTTAAAGGCTAATGACGAGCCTAGGAAATTACTTATTTCTTTTCCCTTGGAAAGTGTAATATTAAAAGCTTACTCCGATGTGAGTGCGCGTGGTTCTTTTTTCTAAATGAAAATATCACACCTCCCACAAGCATCTGGGTCGCAGTCTGAAACTTGACAACCAGAACCTGCCATCAAAAAGATGAATGGTCAGGTGTTTTCCGGCAGATACCAGCAATCCGACTTAGGCACTAGAGAACGTGATCCAATGTCGCCGGCCAAATGCTCATCACTTGCCCCAGAAGAAGCGAAGTGATAGAAGAAAAGTTTTGCGGACGCAGACGCGGGTTGCATCCATCAGATTCCATGATTTATTCCAAAGTGGGAAAGCTGGGATTATCAACTGCAGGTTCACCTAATTTATGATGCTGATAATCTGCTGTCTTTCTTGTTCGCTGGTTTTTATTTCTTCGACTTTGATACCGCTGTCCCCGACGAAGAAGTTGACGATGAATCAATTCGTCCGGGCTCGAAAGGATCAAGAATGATGCATAAGCCAGGGATAATTGGAACTTGCACTCTCTGAAACATTGGACTGCCTGCTACACTGTTATGTTGAAACAGAACACGGGGAGGTTGTCTTTAAACGTCGATTGTATAACAAAGACATTGAAAAATGAAATGATAGCAGTGTGCATTTTCGACTTTATAATGTCTTCTTGTACATGTATTGTTGAAGCGTCCAGTTGACAAGGTGAGATGGTCAGTGGCTGTTTAACATGGCCCATCTGCGGACTAGAATTCTCTCACTACTGCTAGTGATAGTGTCCCATCTCGATTCTACACATTCGGTATGGTCAACTAGCAAGTCCACGACGAGTGGGACTACTGTCTCCGCAGTGTTCTTCCTCTGCGCATTATTGAGATTTCGTATCCGTCTTGCGTTCACCCAGAGCAAACTCCTCCATCTCCTCTGCTTGGCGACTCAGACCTGCGCTTTCTGGCATGGAACATTCTCCCCTTTCAAAGGTCTTGGATTTCCCATAGGCAGAGGTTGCCTCTTTCTTCCAACTGTTCGATGCAGTTTCCTCAATGGTGTTCTTGGCCCCCCTATGACTCACTGACTTTTCTGCAAGCACTTTGTATTGAATGGCGTCACACCCACTGTTTTGTGTATTTGTTAAATATACTGATATATTTGCAGGCATATTGGTGTCCGTCCCCTTATGGAAATGGGTACCCGACATTCTTTAAAGATATTTGTCCTCATTGTGCTGATCTGTATCTCACTTCACTATTTTGTGTATGAATTTTCTTTAGAAAGTTTTCTCGATGTACCAATAACATAGAGCCACACCAAGACCAACCAAGATTCAAATTTGAATGTTTTTACCCCGTGGTATCTGCAACAACAAAAAAGAATGATGAGAGTTCAGATTTATGCACGCAGGAACTAAACGAGAGGTCGACGATCGAGGCTCACATTAGAATTGCAGTACATGTTTTTGTAAATGAAAGTCAAACGCAATTTTGTAAGGGCTACATTTTTGGGAGTTATGATTCCTCATTCAAATAGCGGTGTGATTTATGGAAGGAGGGAGTGCGGTCTTATCAGATCTCGAGAGCAGCGTGTGAAAGTGTAATCAAACACCCTAACTCTAACCATTAATCTCCATTGCTTCTTTTGTAAACTGCGACCTCGAATATCTCACCAATCCCACCTCATTCTCCCTGCATGAGCTCTGTTGAAAAAGTTGACTTTTACAATGCAACAGTGATAGTCGCATTTCGACCTTATCGGGCACGCTCAAGGGCGTTGATGACGGATCTCCTCCAACAGTTACATCTCAAGTTCATTTTTCCCCATTGAGGGGTAACGGTGCTCTCTGGAAGTTCTTTCCGATTGACCTGCACACTGCAAATCCATTTATCGTTACATCTCGGTCGCAACTATCTCGGCAGAGATTGGACAAACTTTGCAAGTCAGACCACAGCCGCCCCTGCGATCATCAGTCAACTGTGGGACAGATCCAAAAGGCAGCAATCCCAC
The DNA here is from genome assembly GCA_034096865.1 of Theodoxus fluviatilis. Classification (NCBI taxonomy): domain Eukaryota; kingdom Metazoa; phylum Mollusca; class Gastropoda; order Cycloneritida; family Neritidae; genus Theodoxus; species Theodoxus fluviatilis. The sequence continues at coordinate 126,016 of JAWQFJ010000546.1, forward strand.
GAGATCCGAGAGAGAGAAAAACCTCCCCCACTCCCTACGCCATTTTAATCTCGAAAGGAGACCCACCCGACGCCACCAATGGCTCTCTGTCAATGGAGTGCTTTGCCGAGGAGTCGGGCCAAGCGCATTCACCCCCGGAAACATCGCGCCCACTTCATCATGGCCACTGGCCGTTGCGTGTTATTAATTTTCACCGTGTACACGTGCACACTGTGAGTGGGCGCGAGGTGTTCCCATAACTAGTGCCGTCAGCGGCCGGCCCAAACTGGACGTGAGGCCAAATGGCTTTGGGAGCAACTCGCCCGGGACGAGTTGACGGAATGAATCGCTGGAGATGAAAGGTAAAACGGGAGCCCGACTTCGAAAAGGCGGGAAGATGCAGTGGAGATTAAGTAAGAGACCGCTGGAGATGAAAGCGTCTACACTGATCGTGCTTTTGGGTTCCGCTGGCGCCGATAGCTGGGCAAAGCCGGGGCGCTGCTCCATTGATCAAGCCAGAAACGACGACGGCATGTACGAGTGAGTGAGAAGCAGGGTAAAAAAGGCGCCAAAATCACAAAGAGGTGAACCTCGCTGGCTCTCGCAGAGCGTTCTTATCCCCCCGCGAGATGCCCGGAGCTTCGCCCTGCGATGCTCCGCCTCAATCTTTGCTTCTCAAAATGTAGATTTCATTAGAGGCCAAGGGACGCCAGAGGTGCCCTCACGGCCCCAGGGCTAAGGCGCGCAGTGTATTTTTCTCGCTTAAACGCTGTCAAAATTCCTGATTTTACGGCACCCTCGAGTCGAATTAGGTGAAGTGCTGATTTTCCCAGCGCCCACCCATGAAAGTTCTGTGGATCAACGATGCCTCCAAGCTGCGGAATGGAATTGGACTGTCAACCGTGGGAACTGTCCTGGAGAATCTCGAACCGTTTTAGCGTCCTCGTCAGAAACCTCAGGGTGTCTGATTCACTATCTTAATGTAGCCCCGAGTGAACTTACGCGCCTCCAGTGTCTACAAACGAATTATCTGTCTCCAGAATTTTGTTAAAGACCATTTTCTGTTAAGACGAAAGCATGCCCGATCCTGTAGCAGTTCATACATTGCAAAATGTTCCCCTACTCATCAGAAAAAAGTATCGCATTGAATATAAAATCACGCCACGTTTCAAATTGCCGGCAGAATTGCACTGCCTAGGTAAGTGGTTAAAGAAACATCAGGGGGACAAACCACTTTAGGAGTAACGATTCCTTCCAAATGAATTGCATTACCCCATAAACGCTATCACAGAGACCAGTATCTTTTTTAGTCTGTTACAACTCTTATAGCTTATTCTGCGTTTCTTTCATTTCAGTTTGCTCCTAGCGGTCGGGTCCATTTATCTGCCTTTCAGACTCTGCTATGATGAGACCTTATTACAGGGGCTACTTGCTAAGGCTTGGATGGGAAGTTATCAAGAAGTTATTGGCTGGGTGTAATCTAGAATACGTAAGTTCTGAATATGTTTATTAAAAAATCATGACCATTCGTACATGCTGCAGAAGACAAGAAGTTATTAATGTAATCCTTTCATTGCTGTTTATGCTACTTACTTACGTAAACAGGTACCTGACTGTGTGCGACTTAAATGTCTGTCACTATGTTTGTTGTGAGGGACCAGTGAGGATTGATCAAGATGCCCAGTGATCAGGCGGTAAAGTGTAAAGCGGTTTGAGACCCAGACAAAGGGTGTAAGTCGCTATATAAAATCACACCTTTTAAACGACACATTTATATTTTTAAATAAGCGTAGCAGCTATTTTGTGTTGCAACTTACCCGTCGGTTCACCTCATGTAGCGGCCTTCCTGTAAGGAAAAAAACGAGGACAAATTGAATGAGAATGTATTTAAACTATACAGAAAAATAATAAATATGCAAGGTAAATATATAACGGGATTTGCCAAATGCCCAGACTCCGAACACAATTGTATGTAGTATATCTCCCCACCCAGGAGTGAAACCGGGTACCAAATGGCCCTCTTCAGGGCTACCAAACGGCCCTTCTCAGGGCCTCTCCCCAGGTCCTTCGGATGAGACCTTAATAAACCGAGGCCTAAGCGCGCTTAGAACCACTGGATAAGGCGCATTATAAATATAATAAATTATTATTATTATTATTATTATTATTATTATTATTATTATTATTATTATTATTACTGATGAAAAACACGTCATTACGTATAAGTACAAGGTATAACAGAGACACTTATGCTTCTTTGTCAATCGCAAGCCTTCACTGCAGGCCTTGTGGACCTACATAATACTTTTGTTGTCAGTTTTCAATTATCTATATATATATAACCCAAATGGCTTTGTGTCTGTGTATCCATCCATCTGTCTCTCCATCCCCTCTATGCGTTCGGGGGCCCTTGCACGGATCTCCGTGAAATTTGGCATGTTGCTCCCCCGTGACTTGATGGGGGTAGTCGTCGCGTTTTGGAAGGCGTACCTCCGACCGTTCCGGAGATATTCCGTCTGGAACTTTTTAGGCATGGGACTGTTGAGGGTAAAGGGAGGCAACGCGGCTCCAACGTGTGCTTCGTGAAGCAGGAGGTTTTACGGGTCCGAATTCGCTCATCTCATCACTCGTTGATGTTTGTTGAATGTGAGGGGGGAGGGGGTGGGGGTGGGGGTGGGAAAGTATCTACGGTACGGTTATTTGGGGGGGGGTGAGGCTAGGGGGGGTAATGCCGGGGGGTGGGGTGCGGTGAGACCGGGGGGGGGGATGAGGGTGTGGGGTGAGGCCGGGGGGGGGTGAGGCCTGGGGGGGGTGATTCCGAGGGGGGGGGTGAGACCGGGGGGTGAGACCGGGGGGATGAGACCAGTTGAGGGGGTGGGGGTGAGACCATTGGGGGTGGGAAAGTATCTAAGGTACGGTTATGTAGGGGGAGAGGGAAATGGAAAAAGTGGAGACGGGAAAAGGTGGAGACGGGAAAAGGTGGAGACGGGTACACCATCTAGTGGTTTGATAAAATTGAAAATGCACGTCAAAGAGACATCTTGAAATGATTGAACATCGTTCTGGATGAACCAACAAATCGACAACGAACTGTGTATTTAAAAGGAGACAGTTTCTATGCATTCAAATGGAAAAACATCTCTATCAGAATAGCTTAGAGATCTAATGAAGACGGAACTTAGATAAATTTCATTCTGCCAGCATTAAAAAATCGCAGGTACTCTTGCACTTGAATTCATCACTAAGTACGGACAGCGAAACAAGACAGATATATAGCATCTTATGGATGGAATCCTGTTCTTCGTCCCGCAGATTTTCTTACCATTGATTCTGTACATATAATACGAGGTACACTCGGTCTTGCAAGTACTTTTCTCTTCGTGCAAGGGTCTGTACGCAAAAGCTTTTGCCCACAGAGCCGTCTAGCATAACAAAGACATCACGAGGCTCTTAGCAACGACACGAAACATGGTTCCCTAAGGGTGTCAGTCGTACGAGAAAGATTTTCACAGCTTGCTGACCACATGGAAAATATTAGCAGTAGTCTGGAACTAGGAAAATAACCGCACAATTAGATTCTAACTATGATGAAAGAGAGTGCCTCAGGATATTGGAAAATTGAGTTGCCAGAAATTTTAGTGATGGAAAATGAGCAGTAGTCCAAGTACTGCAGCATTGCGCTGACCAAACTATCCCACGCGCGAACGCACGTGCGCGTACACACACACACACACATGTACACACAAATACACGTTCCCTCGCGCGTGCACGCAGGCGCACGCACATGCACAGAGATAAACACACAGACACCCACGAAAGCACATACACACACACACAAGTACACACACACACACACACACACACACACTCACATTCATGCACGCACGCACGCACGCACGCACGCACACATACACACGCGCGCGCACACACATACACACACATACAAGCACACTTACACACACATACAAGCGCACACATAATAAAACGGACGGAGAGAGAGAGAGAGAGAAAGAGAGAGAGAGAGAGAGAGAGAGAGAGAGAGAGAGTCTGAGTGAAACAAAAAAAAACAATGGAGAGATTTATGACAGGGAAATGATGAGGCGATCAATTTAAAGCAAAACAATTGCAGGCACTCCACCAATGCGGAGGATAATATGAGACAGTAGTTTTATTGTGGATGGGATGACTGCCGATTTCAATTATGCAGCTGTAAGTGGTAAGACCCCATTTCATCATATCATGTACTTGGGACAGCGAGAGAGAAAGAGAGAGAGAGAGAGAGAGAGAGGCAGAGAGAGAGAGGCAGGCAGAGAGAGAGAAAGAGAGAGAGAAAGAGAGAGAGAGAGAAAGAGAGAGAGATAAGCAGAGAGAGAGAGAGAAAGGGGTGAGGCAGAGATAGAGACAAAGAGGCAGAGAGAGAGAGAGAAACAGAGAGAGAGAGAGAGAGAGAGAGAGAGAGAGAGAGAGAGAGAGAGAGAGGCAGAGAGAGAGGCAGAGAGAGAGAGAGAGAGAGAGAGAGAGAGAGAGAGAGAATGAGAGAGAGAGGCAGATGGAGATAGAGAGGCAGAGGCAGAAATGAGAGAGAGAGAGAAAAGGAGAGAGAAAGAGAGAGAGAGTGAGAGAGTGAGAGAGAGAGGCAGAGAGAGAGAGAGGCAGACGGAGATAGAGATACAGAGACAGAAATGAGAGAGAGAGAGAAATAGAAAGAAGAGAGAAAGAGAGAGAGTGTGTGTGTGAGAGAGAGAGAAATAGAGAGAGAGAGGGAGAGAGAGAAAGAGAGAGGCAGAGAGAGAGAGAGAGAGAGAGAAGCGGACAGGCAAATATGCTCCGGAATGAAGTGAAGAACGGCGGGAGGAAGAAGAGAGGCAGGGATTAGGACTGGGTGAAAAGAGGGCCTGGGGAGGAAAAGAGAAATAAGATTGAGAGGCAGCAGGAGAAATTGGAAGGGAAGCGGAAAACGGAGTTGCAGCGAGAGCAGAGACGGGTTAACCAAGAATCGCCACATTTTGTGAGTGAGAAGTGAGGGGAGAAATGGAGGACCAGACAGGGAACGGCCCATCGCAGACAGGGGTTGCCCTTCCCTTTGTGCCCCCAGCCCACCTCGAAATCCCCTCTCTGGTCGTAATGACGTGAAGCATCGTAAGTGCGTAAACACAGCTCCACATTCACACCCAAAGGCGTCCCTCGACGCTATCCTGGTTAGGTTGGGTGCCCACCGCTAGAGGGGAAGAGGTCTCCATGCTCACGCACTCTAACGCGCTTAGGTGGCTGTGGACGTCTCGCCCAGCATCTCCCGCTGGCGGTATTTTTCCCCCCTAATCAACCAGGGGATTTTCTTAGAGCCAGTATCCTGTGAGGAAGCAGAAAGGTGACATCGAGTTAAAGCTGACCCTGATTTTTTGAAAATTCTGTAACAAGAGCCACTGTCATCTGTGCCCCCCATTCAATAAAAACCGCTGGCGCTGAACCTCCAGGTTTTGACATTAAAAACCCCCACAAAAAACACACACAAAAAGATCGGGTTCAAACCCGCAACCTCTCTAGAAAAGAGGAGGAAAAAACAAACAAACAAAAAGTTTCTGCGCGGATTCGAACTCGTTCACGCATGACCTAACAAAACAATAGTCCAACGCTCTACCAGGTGAGTTTTTTGGGAACTGACATGAATAAGTGTTAGTGAAGCAATTATAAAGTTGTTTTCCGCAAACCCTCTTGGTTCGTTTTATGCACTGTAAATTGTAGAAAAATGGATGATAGTTCATGAAATTTGAGTAGTTTTGTACATTTTAGGATACTTAAGGTCTATTTCTGCCAAGTTTAATATCGATTCACTGCCATTAGGCCACGCGAACAGAACCTGGTAGTGTTCGCACTGACGCTGAGACGGAGTGGCTGTTCTAAGAGTCGGACCGGCCGCGCAGGTGGAGACACCAATTTTGACTGTAAAACGGTATTTTTTTAAAGCAAAGGCGATTTTTTTTCTGGGGAGGATCACGAAAACTATTTATGTAACTGGTGAGCGCTCGTACAGCGTGGGAGAAACGATGCTGGCGACGGGAGTGAAGGAAAAGGCGAAATATCGCCATTCCGTCAAGGGACATTTTAGAGGGGTGTTTTCGAGTTTACGACCTAAAAGGTCACTTTCTTTTCAAACCTCAATTCTGAAAATTTGATAAATTCAATCAGACATAACTTCCAGTAAGTGTGCAAAATGTCAAGGAAATCCGTCCAGTGGTTTTTGAGATATCAGCCGTTAAGTCGGGACAGACACACAGACAGACACACAGACAGATAAAGCTGTGAGGACCTCCAGTAAACCGGGAGGGATAAGTTTCTTTCCTGATGAGAGAATGCCGATGTCTCAGATTAGTTTTGGTCAGGGCAGCTTTTGGCTTTCTTTAAATAGACTATAAGTTCAACGTTTTAGCTGTAACATTGAAACCTCTCAGTCGCAATTTTCACATTTATGACTAGTGACACAAATTCTTCTCTACATGTCTTTAAAACAATGGGGCATGAAAATGTTGTCAATCAGACAAACTCTGCGTACCGTCTTCATGAATAGCCACGCCACATGAACAAATGCAAAAGATCGCTCGACTCCAACAGTACAATAATGAGAGAAAGAGACCAGCAGTAGCCACCAGCAGGGTCGACCGATCTGAGTGTCTGCACGGCAATAATTGCGAAGGAAAGCTACAGGTGGAAGGTTCATTGATTGACCATGGCTCTATCGCATACTTGAACTAGTTGACACTGTGAACAGGTACTTCTGCATTTCAAAAAAGACCAGAGAAACTGGTGGAGCAATACACCCCCATAACAACGAAGCGACAGTTTTGTCCACCAAAAAAAAAAGGTATGCAGCCGACTTAGTGTGAAGCGAGCTTTTTCTCTCTGATATCAGAAAGGGACGAATCCTCTTCTTTAAAAAAGTGTGAAAACAAGGATATGATGTCAAAAACAAGGGACTGCCACGGCACTAGAATAAAAGTCTAAAACACGGTGAGGTTTTGATGGCCGCGTATAATACAAAACAAATACAAAACATTAGAAGGTAAAACAACGCAAATTTTCGGCTAAAAAGCCTTCATCAGGCGCACAATTAAAACTTACTGGAGGGCGGACAAAAGTAGAATGAAAGCGAGTCTGTCAGTGGGTTCAGCATACATAAAAACAACTCACAGAGTAAAACGAGGGCTGGCGTGTGGCTCGTGTCATGAAAAGTCATTTTAGCTGTGAGTTGAACACTTTTCATGACACGAGCCACACGCCAGCCCTCGTTTTACTCTGTGAGTTGTTTTTATGTATGCTGAACCCACTGACAGACTCGCTTTCATTCTACTTTTGTCCGCCCTCCAGTAAGTTTTAATTGTGCGCCTGATGAAGGCTTTTTAGCCGAAAATTTGCGTTGTTTTACCTTCTAATGTTTTGTATTTGTTTTGTATTATACGCGGCCATCAAAACCTCACCGTGTTTTAGAATGATATGATGAAAGAAAAGAATGATTCCAATAACTCTGGTCGATCGTCGATGTTTTGAGAGTGGTGATAGGAAGAGAAATTCACTTGTGGAGAGATTTTGGAGTGCACTCCGCTGGTGTTCTGCTTTCAGAAGCCGACATTCCTAAGAATGTTTACAGGACACAGCAGTTTAGTGAAAGTAGTCCCGGAGGTGTGTGCTTCTTTCCGAGTTGCCCACGTTGAAACAGCTCGAGATAATTGGGTGATTCCTTGTGGAGTTTGAAAACTTGATTACACTGAAAAATCCGAGGCACCATTTACAATTTAAAAAACGGTGTGACGGTAAGAGAGTAATGTTTCAAAGTGTGTTTTGTCACAAACACATGCGCGTTGCGCCAAAGGAAAAGTATATGAAGTAAATAGTGACATAACATAACAATGAAGGGAGGGGGGGGGGAAACACAGTTAGTCTTTTTGCACTTGTGATCAAGTTGGAAAGATAACTGTCAACGGCTGACGTGCCCCTTGCCATGAAAACTAGGCTGGCGTCCATAAAAAAGAGACCCAGAAAGCAGACAAACCAAGCTAAGAACGAAACCTGTGGGAGACACCAATGCTGGCTGTAAATGTCACGGTATCGGTGTCAGCACATGGGCCGATATTGCGCTGTCCTGAAGTAACGAGCGTGAAAGTACCGTGGCACCCAATCTAGATCGCCATAGGGGCTGGGGGGCATGCTCTCTGTGGCCAGGGGTCATTCTCTGCTGGGACTGGGACCTTTGCGAAGGGAGGCGATAGCTTATGAAAATTACGCAGACCTTTCGCTCCCGTTCGATTAACCTTCTTCCCCTTGTTTCCAACCTCCCCCGATCCCCGCCCTCTTCTCTTTTTCATATCCTGCTCCCTTTACTTCCCCACCACCACTCTCCTT